>JAQBSW010007535.1:0-40229 GCA_029291075.1 Eudiplozoon nipponicum | reverse complement strand
CAATTCTTAGTTTATACTGACATATGGAAGTAATTAATGGGTCAGGTGTTTATATCAAGACCGCAACCTTGATTATAATAATTAACATAATTGTTTGTATGTTTTAGCAAGAAAATATTCAAAAATCAATTGTGTTTGGTGCGAAATTGGGGCAATAGATTTTGGCAAATTTTGCGAAACTGGTATCTAATTTCTAGTTGTGTTAGTTGTAATCTCTCGTATATTATCTATTTTTAAATTCGGCAATTCTAACTAAAATAACACTCTTATTATGCAATTATAATTTTTTCCGTTATATAGCTTCATCTAATAAATTTTATTAATTGTTTGCCAATTTTTCTAGATGTACGCTTCCACAAAATAACAAGCACGAAGCTATTGTATTTAATCTTTATTTGCATTCGATGCTTCTGGATATTTTGACACATATTAAGATACTTTTAATCTTCCGAGATAAACATTGACTGAAATGGATTAAAGGGTTTCATAAATTAGGGTTTCAAATCATGCTTCCAGGTATTACACTGTAATTTCAGCATGAATAATCGTTGCGTATGTATTTTTCTGGAGATCTGTGTGCATACAGAGTTATTTCACAATGTTATGTCTGAAATGATTCTACTAATACATGCGTAGTCCAATATATGCCGAATATTCAATGATAGCTCACTTATTAAACCCGTTAGCGTTTCTGCGCAACTATATTTCAATATGATAGAATTAGGCAGGTAAACTTTCCATGACGATCCTAACTTTTGAGACAAAAAAGTTCATTCATGTATACCGACTTAAATGATATCATCGATATACCAAAAAGTTGCAAACAGAAGTCTTTATAATCCAGAAATAGAGTAAGGATGATTCTAAGTAATCGTTGTAAATTTGTTTTAGCACACATTCACAGAGATTTTAAGATTTTATTTCGAGCATCCATTACAAACTTTTGCGCATTGAACTGAATCGTATTTATGTAGAGTTTTTATGCGATAATTATATTGGAAATTAAGCATAATTTTAATTGATGAATATGTAGGTATCGACTGAGTCCACAAAATATTACGGCTTTCAGATTAAAAGGTCGAGGTCAGTCTGAGCATCGGCGTTTTAATGAACATTTGCGATTATTAACATTTTAAATTTTAATTATTTTTAAAATAAAATAAATATCACTTTTCCGAAAAATCTCGTAATATTCTGTGTTAACAGGCACAGTCATCAGATAAATTTTAAAATCGAAAGCCAACAATTGTAGATATATATAATTAAACGAACATTGGTTGCGCGGGTGGTGATAACAATTATTATAATCGAGGTTTCGGTCTTGATATGAGTTCCCAATAAGGACGAAACCGGTCTACTGGATGAATTGCCTTTTCTACACTATACAATTCTTAGTTTACCCTGACATATGTAAGTAATTAATGGGTCAAGTGTTTATATCAAGACAGCAACCTTGATTATAATAATTGTAGATATCGTCAAAGTATCACAGCATAATTCTCACCACCAACTGGATAGTGTTATATTTTATGTCTTACAAATAGTCAAAATGACATGATTTATTTGGAATAGGCCTCAGCTCCACTGAAACTTACGGTTCGGACTGAAATGTCTGTGTATATAGGTAATTATGTATTTAGTAATGTTTACCTAGTAGCAAATAATTTCAAAATGGACAACAAGGATATGTAAATGTCAACATGAACTAATGGTATAATCGCATTTAAACATGTGTTTTGTGCTTACTTGCGAAGACTTTAATTCACTTTCGTTTGTTCATGCTTGCTTCGGAATTTCGTTCTGGTCCTAAGTAAATTAATTTTGGCTAGGTACGCAATAACTTAAACTAAACTGCATAAATATTACCTTGCCATAAAAATGAATGTTTAATTGTATATAAGGAACTTACAAATAAATTGCTATTTTTGTCAACATAAAGAGATTTGAATCAAAAACTTGAAATATGATTATTCAACTATTTCGTTGCGCATTGCGTATGAGTATTGTGTAATCGTTATTTTCATCTTTACTCTTCAGTTTAGAAAATTATTGTTTCATTCGCAACGACTGTGCGCTCACCAGTTTAGCTTATTTAATTTTGGATACGTGGTTTTCGTTACCGAAATAAACTGCCCCCTCGCACATTTATGCTTGCTCCGTTTCGGTCTTTATAGGCGTCATATTATTTTTAAGGTTTTCAGCTTTAATGGTACTACTATCTGAAAGTTGTTTTAAAAGATATTGCACAAATTAAAAATAAACAATAATCTTAATGTTGGTAAAGTCTCGAAATCCTCAGCTTTTGGACTCTCTGCACCGTTTGCACATAATAACACATGTTCTACTCGTTTTGAAGTTACTCTGCAAATGAATTTATTTGAAGCTAACTTTTCTCCCTCTTTAATACGTGCGCATGTAGAAGACTGCACAATCTAAATATGCCAAATAACTTAGTCAAATTCATAATTAATTTATGGGGCAATATCGGCTCCCGCTAATTGGTCACTATTAGGTGCAAAACGCTTGCGTACATATGATTTCAAATATTTCTCCTGTTGTATTTGTAGTATCTTCTGTGACCTGCTCATGATGTGCCGCCACATGCCAACGTCAGCCGAAGGTGCTGTTTTGCAATGCGTCGACAGGGGCGGCCAGTGCGAAGAGGTCGTTGCAGCGCTGACTGAGAGAAAGGCCAACCAAAATCATAAGCAAGTATACAACTGGAACTTGTGTATATTGAGCGACATGGTGGCGCAGTGAATAGAGTCCCAGACTTTGAAGTAAATTTTACCGAGCTCGAGCCTCAATCACGACTATTTCAAGACAGTATCTAAAAAGTGCTTCCAAATTGGAAAGAAACCGGTCTAATGGATTAGCTATATTTGCTAACTTGCAAAATGACCATTTAATATTAAAAATGTAAGTATATCGATATTGGTGTTTGTATCAAACTCGTAAACTGGATTAAATAATTTTGTCAACCTTTCGCAACTAAGAACATATAATATATCAAGCAGCGTTATTTTTCGGAAACTATCCTAACGTAAATTAAAATCATTAAGATATTTTTACATTTGACACTGTTGTGTGTGCTTTGTGTCATACCATCTTGAAAAAACGAAATTTTACTAAGATTTTTGAAATATTAAATAATAAACGACGTATTGAATAGGTAATACGTGTGTGACGAAATTATTTTTAATTATTATTATGAAGAGACATTTATCGAAGCAATAAATTCAAATTACCCAAAGTAAAATCTCGATAAAATGCACAATAATTGGTTAGACTGGTCGGTCCAATTATTTCGTCTGATTAATCGAAAATCTAATTTGTACAATTATTTTATTTTCAGTATTCAGAAAAAATCTCCCAAGAGTGTTTACTAAATAGAATATTTTTATAGCGCTAGTACGTAAAATAAATTTAAGGAGAGATAATTGCTAGAATTTTTTGTCAAATTTGTTTAGAAACAAATCTGTAGTTAACGCGTACAAACTTTTTGAAAATTCATGTGATATATAATTAATAAAACTTCGTCCTTTATTTCCTAGAAATTGTGTAGCAGAGATTACTGTCATGTACAATGTATTTGTTGCAGTAGGGTTTGCCTTTGGAATATCTTATTTACATAATCTATGTGTGCGTTGCGATTTAATCCTCGCTAATCGCACCCTCATGTTCAAATCAGTATGTGTGACAGAAGCTAGTTCTGCAATAATTTACGACTGCTCAAGAAAACTTTGTTGGTCTGTGTAACAAGATAGTAAATTTAATCTTAATAATTGTTCACACTTCCGGTGTAATTAGTTATTAGTTAATAAAATATCTTATACGAACGATATTCAGAACGAAGGCCACATACCATAAATATTTTTGATGATAATATTTTTTAAGCCAGATTTTCAAATCGTGTTTTATGTGTCAGAGTTTTGACACATGTCCAAATGCACAGTATTATGTGCAAAATTAATTCATTTATGCAATAATTGAAAATGAGAAAGACACAAAAAATTGGTTAAATTAAATATTCCGTCTTCAATTTTAAGTAAAATCAGGTACATAACTCAGAGCAATAAGCTGCAATACATAGTCCATAATCGAAGAGCTCGTTTCACTCTTCGCTGATCTTATACAAAATCATAGTATTACTGTATAAAAATTGTGAAGCTGATCTTCTAGTGATGTACAAAAATTAAACAATCATTGATTGCGTTAATAGTGTTAACAATAATTTAAATCAAGTTTGCGAGATTGATATAAGCAACAACCCCGTTAAAAATCAATTTTTCAGTATACATTATGCATTTTATAAGGTAACAAAGGCAATTGATCAAGGTGGCGCAGTGGATTAAACGTCCTTTGTTTAGAACCCTGTCCATAGCAAAAATTCTGGGCAGTACATGAAGAGTTCACAATAAGACCCGTTCCAGCGACCGCCCTGCCCAAAATGCTTAGGTTAAACCTACAAATATATATATATATATATATATATATATATATATATATATATAATGGAATTGATGTTTATGTCAAGTACGCAAACCGACACGGCATCACCAAATACCGTGAGGCATACCACCGCATTTACCAATATACGCATAGCGGTTTGATACGCGTTAGTCAGTTTGCTTCCTATTCTAATGATGAACATAGGAATTATAGCGCGTTGAATCGTGTGATGGAGAATGGTTTTGTTGTTATTTGACTGGTTCAATGAACGAGTTCAATAATTCTTTCAAGCGTAAGAAAGTCGATATTCGGAAAAAATATTGCCAACGTCCGCGCACTCAATAATTACCTAGTTGTAAAAAATTATGTACATGTAGCAACAACTGGAATCATTGTATTCGTGATTGTGTATAAATTGCGCAGTCTGCATTCCAGTCAAGTGAAATCTGTGTAAGACAACAAAGAATGTCAACCGTGTCTCTAAATATCGAATCACTATATTGACATTGGAGTCAGATACTCATTATATACTTTTACTTTGTGTTTTTATAACGATCATGTGATGCCGATATACATCATTACACGTAACATACAGTGCCTTTGCTATACTATGTGACCAGTTAATGAATACAATTCGTGTGTGCAAAATGAATTGCGTAATAAAACGTGTATTAAAACGGAAATATATTACAGAGCATATGCGTGTCACACGGTTACAACAGGCCATTTTGCGCAAAAACTCAACTTGATTGCATTGTATGTTACTATATACCGACGCGCGCGAATGACGAAGCGAAACCATGCGGATTTTGTCGCACGCGTTCATGATGCACTGGATGTGCTTCAGTGAGTTCCTAGCAGCAAGGATAAAGAAGAGATGTTAGATTAGCACAGTCTCAATCCTCCTTAAGGGATGGTGACCTATGGTCCATTCACAGCCCACAAAGACGTAGGAATTTTATGAAAGTACGCCAGTGAATCAGATGCGGATTATACCGATATACTTCTTTTCAGTAGTATTAATACTATTAGTAGTAGTAGTGGTCGAGAAATACTGGTTGTATTAGTGGAAGTGGTAGTAGTAATAGTAGTAGTGGCGGAGGTAGGCGTGCTTATAGTAGCGATAAAAATAGTAGTATAAGTGGGAGTAATATTATTATTGGTAGAAGCAGTAGTAATAGTATTAATACCAGTAGTGTTAGTAGTATTAAATGTAGTAGTGGTTGTTGTTGTAGGTGTAGTAGTAGTAGTAGCGGAAGTGTTATGATAGTAGTAGAATTATTAGTATAAATAGTAGTATTAGTAGCAGAAATACTAATAGTAATATTAGTAATGGTGGTAGTAGTAGCGGTATTGATATTATAAGTAGTAAAAATAGTAATAGTAGGAGATAATTAATATAAGATACGCTTTTAATACTTTACTCGATTATTTTAGAAATCCAAGTTACATTTTTTGCCGCCTTTACATTTATTTATATATTTGCACGCATTCGTTTTATACAGGGAGAATTTTCTACATACCCGTAATTATTTTCGTATATTTATGCCAGCGATTGTCCTTTTCTATTTTTTGATATTTGGAAGAAACCAGTTTTAACTAATGGCGTCCAAGCAAATTATATGGTTTCACTTCCCATTTTGCACCAGTGCATAATTTATTTTATAAGATCAAAAATAAAGTAAGCTTTCAGTCGGCAATAGAAAGACTTTTCTTTCACAATGTCTATAGGCTTTACCAAATTATATTCGTTTTACCTAGATTTGACTCCGACTTAGCTTTGAGTTATCAACTATTTTATATCTTACATTTTATGAAACTGATAAAACGTCGAAGGTTGGCAGATAACGGAATAAGTGGCAACGCAGATATCCACCTGCTGATTGTTAAATAAATAATGGATTGTCCGAACCATATAAACAATATTAACAAATTAATAACTCTCTTCTTATATAGCTTTGTCCCACATTCTGAAGGAGATTGTACCCTCAAGTTGTCTCAAATTTTATAGAAGATTGTACCATCCAATTGTCCAATATTTCTTATGAGATTTTACCGCCTTATTGTCCTACAGATCTTAGGAGATTGAATTGTCCACTGTCCCACATTTCTTGAACAATTATACAATTTCTATACGACGTAGTATCGACTCCTACTGATGAATCACCAGTAAGCACCCAACGTATGTTGAAAGGAGAATATAACTTGTGTTCATGCTGATTTTGGATTACCTTTCTGGTCAAATTTGAACTAATTTGTTACTAGATACGCAACATCTAATACACAATTAAATAACGAACTGTTCAAAAACTTCAGGCAGTATTAATAAATTTACAACTGTCTATTTTTATGGCTAGACTGAAAACCAAATTACCTTATAAACGGATAAAATTATTTAACGTTGAAATATTCCACTAACTTCAGTATTATTTTTGAGACGTCTCAAATACTGGGAGAATACTAATAGCAGAAGTTAGCAGATGACAAGTATTTTGTGAATAATATAAGAAGCTGACTATTTCGTATACTAAGTATGCCTTTTCGTACCGAGCTGTTTAATGCAAAACGTGTTGACACCTAGAAATATTCATTCACCGTATAATTGCTTTTTGTTAGGTAAGCCGTTTTAACAAATTATGTGAACAAATATACATACACAAAAATTTGTGCGTGTGTATGTTCGTGTTCAAGATAGACGCCGTTAATGGTTTGGATAATGGATTATGGCATTGCATTTATAGATTATTAATATATAGATATAAAAGTCCGATTCGATTCCCCAACGATATAACAGCGTAAACCATTGGTTCCATTCGAAGTATAAATAATGAAGATTCAGAATTAGATGACCATAAGGAATTTTCAATCTTTTCTAGTTAGTGTCATTCTGTGCAGTTTATCAACTTTCTTCTCAATAAATGTAATTATTTATACATAAAATTGAATTGCCTGCGAACAGCAGCATTATAGCTGCCAATGTGAGGCAGAAATAAGCTATGTGAGAAAAATTTAAAATAATTTTCCAAAAAGAATATTTTAACAATATCAGCAATTGATGAGCTACAAATCATGAACCGTAGTGATAGACCAACCAAATAGTACGTACAACAATTTCACGTTAAATTTTCCTTAGATTAATGCACAGGTTATGAAGTGACTTCTTACGGTTTCATTAATGCATTGTGCTAATTTTTTCGTTAAAATTGATAGCTTAAACCACCTATTGGCAGATTAGCCCATGTGGTACCAAGTCGATATGCAAAATTCAGCGTGAACTAAAGGCATTAGGTCAACGAGGCATTCGATGTAGGCTTACTAATCTCCCATATGTAGGAGCCACACCCATGCTTCCAACCTATGTCAAATTTATTCAAGTAATCAGGAACGGAGGATTGACCCAATCTCACGGAATTATGCGTATTAAAACAATGCAGCCTCAAATCATTCACGCAGTTTTATTTATAATATTAAGCGATATTGTAAGGATATCCAAACATTTTTTTCTAGATAGGAACACTTTCACCGAGGAAGAAAATAGCTTTTATAATAGCCGATAAGTACCCGGAGTCTCATGCTGTGGCCTCGATCAATAGAAGTTATTACATTATCATAAAATACACTTGAATAAGTACCATATCTTCAGAAGGTCTACTCAATATGTTTCACTGAAATATTTTCTATTTCAAACTTTGTTAATTTATTAACATTTACACTGATGGTACCTATTTTATATAGTATCTGGGTGTGTAGGATTTAATATCCCCCTGTGGCCGACTTTGAGTTTTGCTGATTTAATATATATTTGGCACAGAAATTTCTAGAGGATAATACTGTTAATTTGTCATTCCTGACTTGTCGAAGTATTTAGTGGATTTGAGAGGTGGTGGTGAATTCGGCTGAAAATTTGCCACTAAGCACAAAAATTATTCGTTAATGCTTGTATATGAGCAAAAAAATTCGTAAGCGACCAAATGTACAACTGCTGCATCACTGATGAATTTCTGAGAAAAATATTCATACATGTGTGCTGTAAAAAAACCCTAGGCCAAAATCTTCTACTTGAGTCCTGTATTAATTAACTTGTTACTAGCTACAATCATAATACATACACGAACGGAAAATCTTTTAGTATTTAGTAACAAAAAATATTCATATGTCCGTTATTTTAAATTTAAACTTGAACTGGTCAGGTGTTTAGAATTGCTCCAGTCATATTTTTCTCTTTAACATTATTTTAAACTTCAAATAAGTGAAGCACTTTTTCCGAGATATGAATATAAAACGTGGTATACATTTTCCTATACCGCTTTCGCTCATTTTTATCGACTAAATTTTTAAAGAAAAAGAATGCGAGAATTATCTCTATTAAGTTAGAAACGATCGGCTCCATATAGAAAGTTCACTTAAAATATATATGAAAAATATAAGTCTAGAAATGTCAAAAATAACAACAAACTACTCTTGAAGGAATTTCTTTGTTGCGCACCTGGAATAATTGAAATTACCTGATCTGCATTTTGACTAACGCAGCTTTCATTGTTCCAGTAATTTTCTTTTGGCAAGATATTTGTTTCGTGAAATGCAACTGATGAAGGCCGAAATATCTTGCCAAAAGAAAATTACTGGAACAATGAAAGCTGCGTTAGTCAAAACGCAGATCAAGTAAAAACAAACTACTCTGTTTCAATGACGGATTCCCCGATTTTCGATCGTGCATTGTCGCTTTGCACTATCGGTTTCGCAAGGGTCCGATTGATCCTCATTTCCATCGTCAGGCGTATAATCACACGCACTGTACATTACTTACAATAGAAAACAGGCGTTCAAGTTGCAATGTTCTCTCATTCGAGTAATTAACCGTCTGGTCGATCGGCCTACGTAAGTTGATCGACAACTTGCGCATGTATATTGATAAATAATATTTGATATCGACATTAACGGCTGTTTCTCTTTGATTCCTGGTAAAGGCAAGTGTGTTACCCTAAATAACACTCGTAGTTTGGCTGCATTAAATGTGCGTGTTAATGCTGCTTCAACTTTCTTTTGTGCTATTCGGGAAACTGCATCCCCTTTAAATGGGATGTTTAGGTAGACTGTTTTCTTTTCTAGCCCATAATACGTCTGTTTCTGGTTAACTCCCATTTTAATAATTGATTCAATTAATTGTCTGGGATAGCCAATAGACATTAGGTCGTTAATTGCTGTATTATATTCATTTTCTCTAGAATCTTGACTAACCAACCTGTCAATTCTTGAAAAGCAACCACGAACTGTTGATAATTTATATTGAAATGGCACAAAACTGCTGTAATGCAAATACTGTGCAGACTATGTTGGTTTATGGTAAATTGTTCTGTTTAATTTACCATTAGTTTCTTTCTTTAATAGTACATCTAGGAAAGGCAGACAGTCATCTTTCTCGTGCTCTGACGTGAAGCCGATATTCTTATGTGCTTTGTTGAAACTTTGAAGCAGTGCTTCTGATTACGACTTGATCTTAAGGACAAGAAATATGTCATCCACGTACCGTATATATTGAGCACATTTACTTATGTCACTCTTTAGTCATGTGTTCTCAAGATGCCTTAGAAAAATCCCAGCCAAAACTGGAGATAAGGGGCTCCCCATTGCCACACCATCAATGTGTTTATAAATGCTTCCATTAAAACGAAACCATATGTCTTTCTTGCACAAAGAAAATTTGTGCTGCTCATAACTACACAAGGTAATCTTAATTATGATAAATGTAAAAATTAACATTTCAGTTAACATTAACAGAACAAGCACATTTCATTTAGAAATATCGTGCCACATAGGCTGATCATTTGATGATTATCAAATTTAATAAATAATTTTATTTTGGAATACTAATTTTAGTCGGTTTCTAAATATACCTCCCTCTTGATTTTTCCTGACCTAGCCCCGAGTTCCGGCAATTGTTAATCACATATTTAGTCACATTAACCAGATACTAATGTCGATAGAAGGAAAACATGATATGTTAACTGCCAAACACACATCTTCTATTGGAGGACGATTTTTTCTCCCATTTATTACTTCAGATATTGTAAATTTTTGTGGGAAAATTGCATTTTTATGGGTTAAAATAATTCTTCAATATCTAGTACAAACCAATTAACAATGGACTGAATAAATCGTGCACAATGAGTTGATAGTTATTCGGAAGATTGCAGATCTGATTGCATTAAATTTATTTGAACATAAGATTTAGTGTGTAGATATATATATATATATATATATATATATATATATATATATATAAGTACATAAAAATGCTCAATACATACTATCTGAACTTTATAAAGCGTGCTTTGATTAGAATTAAAACTCATGCATTAGTATTATAAATTTGAAATTTACTCTTACCGAAGTTTCAGAAAACCTGTTAAATGCAAGAATATACTAATATTTGACTTAATATTTTATATATATATATATATATATATATATATTGTTACAAGTTTTCCTCAATTATTTTTCAAAGTATGAGAAGAACCGCAATCCATGAAATAAGATTTATTAATAAATGTTATTCCATGGATTACGGTTATTTTGCTCATATAGGTATATATATCTTAATATATATTGATATATATCTTTATATATATATATATATATATATTTATATATATATATATATATATATATATTTATATCTTTATATATATGTATATGTATATATAGATAATTGAAGGCAAAATGGAAGAAAACTGGAATTGGGAGAGAATGTGTAAAATAAATGAACTACAAACCAATTGTGCGCATTATCTCCAATTCAGGCTGAATACGCAAACATGCTTTCTCTATGTACATAAATAAGGCTGTAGTCTGTGTTTACTCAGCGCTACATGAAGAGCTAACTTATTTCTATCGTTGCAACTTGATTAATATCTGGAGAACACACGTGCGAGGTTTCAATGATATGTTTCTCAATTGCAGATGCGCTTACGCCATTTTATTTTTGGAAGACGTATAAATAAAAATGACATTTATTTTGATTATTAATCATCTTTTCGATTGACCTTCATTAACTAATCGAAAATTTTCTCCTCAATTTGTACAGATAATGTTTGATATCTAATGTCAATATTGTTTATCCGTAAATAATGATGAAACACATTTAGTTTAGCTGCATTTTATGTGTGTTTTAATGCCGATTCAGCTTCAATTGTACGGTGCGTCCCACCAAATTGACTAATTAAAATTATTATTTTCATTTTATAAATAGTGGAGAATTTCCAGACCCATCTTGAGAACACGTCACTAAAGGAAAACGTTTGTAAATATTCACAATACTTACGTCATTTTGGTGGCATTTTCCTTATTCTTAAAAGCAGGTTCATTTCAAGTCTACTTCATTGTTTCAGTAGAGATTGAAACAATATCTGTTTCACATCAGAACATGCGAAGGACGATTGTCTACCGAACTCATATTTGCTACTAAAAAATTATTTCAAATTAAACAGAACGATTTGCCATGAACTACTTTGATCCCCACAGTATTTGCATTATAGCAGTTTCACGCCATTTCAATATAACTAATCAAGAGTTCGCGGCTGCCTGTCATGAATTGACGGACTTGTTAATCAAGTTCTAATAGACAAAGAGTATACAAAAGCACAAAATTGTCTACTGTCTAATGTCTATGCAAGACAAGTGATTGTGTCATTTTTTAAAAGTGAAATTAAATGATGCAAACGAGTATAGGGCCAGGGAAGAAAGCAATTTTCTTAAATATCCCATTAAAGTATAACGCTGTTTCCCACACCAAGCAGAAGATATAACAATCGTCTTAAATTAGCTTATTTAATGCAATAAAATCACGTGTATTTTTTAAGGTAACAAGTTTTCTTTTACTAGTATTTAGAGTGTATATCGAACTTAAACATTATTTATCAATAAACAAACATGTGCTGTCGATCAAATTACGAAAGCCGATCGACCAGACAGGCAATTCTCAGATTAAAAGTACACTTATATTTAAATTGGGTACGTCGTCTGCAAATGTGCTAAACATCATTGAAACTTGTAACTTACGTTCTCGTGATGTAGCATTTAAGTTAATTATCAAATGTAACATCAGAATTAAATGAAACATTTATAAAGGTTTTGCATAAAATCTCCGCACCGTGATTTATACAAGCATAAAGAGCATATTCATACATTGAGACTAAACTGGAGATTATGTATTTAAATGATTAATCGCTCCTTTATTTCTCACTCACCCTGTATTTTATTTCTGTTTAATTTTTATAGTATATAGATATATATATATATATATATACATATATATATATATATATATATATATATATATATATGTATATTCTTTATGATGTCCATTGCCCTCAAATATTACACAGTATATTTTTAATTAGGAAGAAAAAACACATTAATAACAAGGTGGATAATGGCCATTTATTTCGAGATTATTAAACATCGCTCTACAATCTTTCAATTAATTACATTCTGGGTGGTGGCAATAAATCTGACTCGCTTTTACTTCTATTTCTTGTTTTGGCTTATTGGTAAGTGTGTATGCGTTTGCGTTTCTGTGTGTGCCTGTTTGCATGTAAAAGTTATTCTCGCTGTATTGCAAAGTGATGTCTGAGATCTGGTCATTATTGTATTGATGGCTTTAGAATTAACCATCTGTGCGCATTGTTCGCTGTAACGTTTACGAGTACTATTTTTCTGAGTGTAGTTTTCCGTTTCTGCTCGTTGCGCAAATTTGTGTTCTTCACTTGGTAACAGAGCAAGTGGGATTGCAGAGTTGAACGTTCATAATGTTTAGAATTTTCTGTCACCGTTTGCGCATCTGTTTTTTCCTCTTCAGTTTGTTGCCAATCCGATTGAATGTTTGTTGAGTCTAGACGAGGGCGTGTTCGGTCTTGCCTGGATACCAGTAAATTGTTGTTGAATTTTTTTATTCTTGGTCAGTCGATTAGAACATCATGTTGATGAAACTTTTGAATATTTAGGCCAGGTGCTTGTTTTTTATATAAATAGCTTCATAAATAAATAATAATTTTTCTGATTTTACTTTATGTAGAATTGAGAAATTGGTCAAATTGACTGGGTGCCCCGTTTCCGTTACGTACGTCCGATATATGTGCTACAGCACATACATAAGAATTTGTAGACTATGAATGATTTGGAGAGAATTGGCAATTGATCATTGGCATCCAACCTCATGATTCTCGGTGTACTAAAGGTGATATAAACATTAACACGGAAAATTCTCTTTTGTTTTTCTATTCAGCCGCCCTGCAATTATTGAGGTTGGTACGTCGCCTCTAAATGGTAAGTTTAGGAAAACCTGCTTGATGGTATCCTCAGAGCGATTTATTGCTGTTAACATCAGACCATGACAGATTCGCACCAGAGGGGAAACCGCAACAAGGTGAAACGAAAAACTACACTAGGATAAATAACACTCGTTCACGTAACAGCGAACAATGCGCACAGATGGTTAATTCTCAAGCCATCAATACAATAAATACCAGATCTCAGACATCACTTTGCAATACAGCGAGAATGACCTTTACATGCAAACAGGCACACACACAAACACAAACACGTACACACTTACTAATCAGCCCAAACAAGAAATAGAAATAAAAGCGAGTCAGATTTGTTGCCAGCAGCATAATCAATTGGAACCTAGAAATGTATATAAATGAAAGATTATAGAGCTTATTTTTAGTAATCTTGAAATAAATGGCCTTTATCCACTTTATATTATTAATGTGTTTTTCTTTTCCTAATTAGATGTTAGTATATATATATATATATATATATATATATATATATATATATATATATATGAATGTTTATTTGTAGGTACTTTATGAGAAAATCAGAAAGTAAAAGTTCTTTCTATGATAAAATGGTGCTATGAATTTTGTTAATGCTCACCATCCAAGCGAGTTCTCATGTAGGTTGCCGTCCTGCTGTAATGATGACCTTGTTTTGCAAAAACGCGTCATTGCATGCAACTGGCGGTAGGTATCCTTTATTGGTTCTTTTAGCAAGTATGCCAACATAATTTTAATTTTTTTACCATCCATGCAATCAATAATATTTTTTTTGATAAATAGCTTAATCTGAAAAATTATAATTTGAGACTCTAGAGAAATTGTGTAGCCGACATTGCAGTTAGTTACAATGGATACGAAACTAATAAGTTTGTGTTCCGAATTTAAAATTTTTATTAATTATTTATTAACCATTTTGGCTTGCAATATGATCATGAATATATATTGTTAAAATGCACTAGTTAGTTAAACGCAATTTCGATTTCCAATGTCGTTCCACTAAATATTTTAAATTACAGTAGTGTTTATATTGTGATGTCTCCGTTCTCGCTGAAGCTTCTTTGCGATGTGCTGATATTTCGACTTAGAGATCCCGAAGTTATCCTCAGAGCTCGTTCGATAGTTGCACAAATGGTAACACAGAAATCACAATAAAACACATTGATAACTCTCTTACTCGGCAAATCACCTTTCTAAAAGCATGAATACAATAATAGGCATATACGCATGAATCGACATAACTCTATTCAGATATGTTCTTTTATATCCATTTACGTCTCCATGGTCCACTAGATCAAAAAGGAGTATCCAATACGAAATAATTATGTAATTATTGTTAATATTACATAAATATATATAAAAATCTACATAGACTTAATAATCATTACTAACCATTTACAGGTCAAATATTACCAGATTCCATGCAAAGTTATCGAAGTTTCAATGAATTGTCAAGTTACTTTGTCTGGACAATGATATTGTTCTAATGCATTTCTGGACTCCTATCAAGTTTCAACCATGTGATTTGATAGGCAAATACATTCCGTTTAGCTGGACAAGTAAAGTTGGTGATGCGGATTTACTAAGTGAAATTAGATACTGAAATTAATAGAGAAAAGGCCTTTTGCATAAATGGATATTTTAGAACGAATCTCAAAATAATTATAAGACATTACTCAAAATGAACTACAGTTCAAATGAGGCTATATTGAATGGAATGTCAAACATATTTGCAGCTCTATCAAACTTTTAATCTTTGACTTTGAATATTTTATTCCTTCGATTCATCAGGTCAAATGCCTTATCGAATAATGGGCCTAGTGATTTTTCAACATCTGATACATGCATAATACGGCTCCTTGATTTTAATTTTAATTTACTCCCTTATTTAGCTTGTCAATCTATTACGATTACACACAGAGATGCGTTTACAGATTTCTCAATCTATTTGAGGTCCAATTTCCCACGAGAACCTAGCTAGGTCTGATTTCAGGATGTGACCATATTTACATATTTTGTTGTATTCATTGCTTAAAATTTAGATGAATTATAATTCTTTGCCATTTAACATGAAATCATTGGAAACACGTATTGCATGACTACTTTTACAAATCTAATATAAGGACTGTTTTATTTGCTATTATATGTGATACAATGTCCAATGAACTAAGTTTGATTGTTTGGAAAATGTCTGATTGTAATTAAATTGTGAGTGGTCTGTACACATTTCCTAGATTTCATATATAAATATGCGAACATTTGGTCAAATGATTTACTGGAATGCAGATTTTATGAAATATGTATCAGTTCTTAAAGTTTTTTTCTGTTGCTTATTTTTATTATGGAGTTCACACTGATGTTACGACCGACAATATATATATATATATATATATATATATATATATATATATATATGCGTGTGCTTGTGTCGTCTATGTGTAAGTATTATATTTGGTAAACAATGTTGTCGAAAACAAACTATTTGATGAGTTTTATATGCATCTATGCAATTATTAGTTTACGCTTAAAGATATTATAGAGAGTATATATATATATATATATATATATATATATATATATGTATCATTTTGATTGTCATGTGATTATTTCACCGTGTAATATATATATATATATATATATATATATATATATATATATATAGACCGCAAAATATAGCCTGTTTTATCTTCTGAATTAATCTGTGCCATCAAAACTGTTGATAATTATTGATTTACTGTCACTTTGTGTGAATAAAATGGTAGAGAGCTATGAACAAGGAACATCTAGATAGTCAACTTGTTGTGTTGAATGAAAATTCTGATAATGTGAAATTGGCATGCGATGCAGAATATGCCCAGTTATCTAGTCTAATTAATCTCTGCGAAGTTAACGATTATTATTGGAAAGAGCAGTAAATAGTTTCACTACAATCAAAAAATTGATACGTATTCCGACGGTTTTGTTAGTCAAAATATGCCCGCTTTAAACAAGAGAAAACTTCTTTCCCAAATTCCATGCGTTTAAATCGATATGATTAGTAATCCAAGAAAAGTTGAAGAGTTTTGAACACATATTTTTGTTTATCATATAATAAAAACCATTGCATACAAGTTTAGTTGAAAAATAATTGAAATTATGTTCTTTAGCTTGAAATAAGTGCCAAACCCAACTTTAACCAATCGCTATAAGAAGTCAAACTTACGCGTTTCAAATTGCCAAAAAGGTACTGTATGAGGAAAGCAATAATAAACTAACTAAGTTAAAATCATTATATATATATATATATATATATATATATATATATATACGAAACAATATTTCTGCACATTAAAACCTGCACTGTGCTTCTATTAGTCAATTTTACGAGCTGGAAATAAAAGCCAGTCCAATTGCATTTTAGCAAGTCACACAACCTAACAAACCATTTCCAATTTTTCTATGTTGTGTGAATGACTAAATTCAATAGGTTTTGTATTTAATTCAAGCTCGCAGGCATGATTTAAAGAAATTTCATCACCGCCCGTACATTCAATGATTGTTTAACATAGCACATTTGCGAGCTTGATGTAAACACTAATCCCATTGTATTTAAACAGTCGTCAAACAACATAGCAAACTTACTGTCAGTCATTATCAATTGAGGCGTTTCAACGTCTATGGTCATCCTCAGAGTATGATCGAAACTGACTAGTAAGGACCTATCGTAATATATATATATATATATATATATATATGAAACAAATTATATATACCCAATCTCACCCTAGTGTAGTCTCGCATACATTGTTCTTGACTGCAAAAGTCGAATTGAAAAATTTATTGTCGTCACGGAATATAAACTTTGTGTATATATATATATATATATATATATATATATATATATATATAAGTACATTACACACTTAAACATTCATTAATTGCGCGGGTGTTTGTAAAAATTCGAGTCAAGTACTATGTATGCAATACTACTAGAGGTGAGAGTTGCATATCGAAATTTGCCTTACATATATATGCCAAGCGGTTTGATCCTCGCTAGTCAGTTTACCGTAATTTATTGATGATTATCATGGAATATCGAAACGCGTCACTAACATAGGAGAGCCTCTGAGATGCCAGGCTCGGATAACCCATTAATACGGAATGAACATCTGATTTAGAACAACAAAATTTCTCATAACTTTCTCCTAAACTAGGTCTCTTAAGTCCTTTTATTAATTGCTCTTTGTTCTCACATTTATCGTTGTTAGCCATAAAGTTAAAATAAAATTTATTACAATATATTTATTATAAAAATATGTGTGCTCACCGTCTCACTGAATGCCACAACTTATACATGCGTTACAGTTTGATCCTCGCTACACCGATTTCCGTCTTGTTCTAATGATGTTTATGGACGTTAAAAACTCGTTAGTACGCGTAACTGATTGTAGTTAAGCTTTGTTATGTGTCTGATTCCTTACAACGGGATTAGTGTTTACATCAAACATGCAAATTTGAATTTAATAATTCTAGTTAAGTTGTCGATAAATAATTTATGAAATTAGTAATACACTTGTAAAAATACAATTGTTTTGGCCGGTTATAGTTTTCAAATATTATCACCAATTTTATTTCTCCAGAAATAATTTTAGGTAAAAAAATGAAAATTCACGTTTTTGAACACTTATGGACTCCATGGTAAACTAAAGCATAACCTAATGTCAAACATAAGCGTGTATTTATAGGAATTTCAGTTTTCTTATGAAAATAATATCGCAATAAATTTTCAAAAAAGTAAAGTAATTATTTAAGAAATTTTCTTCGATTTCTGCATTAAAATTGCATATACTGATATAACCTACTTCTAAAGGTGTTCCCCGAAATGTTCTATTGGATATTTTATTAAATACTTTAGAATAACAATTGCATCTTGTAGCAAAACGCCGTTACGATGGAAGACTTAGCTAAATTAATTTGATTTGTACAATAAAACGTTTTCTTAATTATGTACACTGCTTTTCACATACAAAACATGATACAAAATAGATATTTTCTCAGTAAATAAGTAAATAATCGACACACACTGTGCCTTCGTTAACACATTTGAATACTCAAAATAAATTAATAAACTGTTTTTATAGTTAAAATAGCGATAAGTATGCTTAGTAAAACTCACAAAACGAATTATATTAAGGATAAATGATTCCTCTCAAAATTACCAGCACAATGTAACAACAATAAAATTAAGTTTTTAGTTTATCTACCAGCAAACCACATTTAATTTTTCAGAACGAAAATATGAGCTGAAAAGTCCTTTGTGCAATTAAAAATTTCAATTTATTTATTGTGATCAAATGGTCCCTTTTACAACAGCATAAGTAAGCCGAAACTATCCTAAAAAATAAACCTTGCTTTCATAATTTATTCTCAGGTTAAGATAATTGAACATATTTGTTAATTTTCCAAACGCTTTTAGCGAAAATGAGCGATAAAAATAGGTTACATTCGACATCGTATTTTATTTGTCGGTCAGCGTGTTTAAGGTGCCGACTGACCACACGTCTAGTATCGGACTAAAAGTACATCGAAATTCAATTGGCGTTCGCATTCCACAGATAAACTGATCTCCAGGATAGCGCAAACTATTGTTGAATGCTAAAAAGAGGCACGTTGGCAGTCTTTCAGCCAAAGTTATCTGCAGCCACGCTTGTGCAAAGATGTAAGCACAAATAAAGTTATTCAATTGTAATTGCCAATTGATGAACCTCTGGAGAATAAATTATTATTCCTATTTTATCGTTCTCCCCTCTTTTGACATTTTTCTTGTTCTTATTTTAGACAAAAGTGAAAAGTTTTCTGCACTTTCCGATATTTGAGTGTAATTTGCGAAAGAATGTTTCCTCGAATTCATTAACGTTCCCTGTTCTTTTTGTTCATAAACGATATACTTTTTGTCAATGAGCAAATTCTGAAAATCTTTTAATTTACTATTTGAACATTAGTTGAAAAATGATGGTAATAAATTTCGCCTACAGAACACTGTATTTTATTTAATTTTATTATGTTGGTGGTAATACAGATTTCCTTAAATTTCTTCTTAGAATTATTAAGTTTTTACGTAGGTAAGTTATGGCATCTATTAATGTATTTGGAACGCAAATAAAGTGTCACAACTACTTTTCGTTGGTATTGAATTTATATTCGATAAGTTTGAGATAAAAAATCTTTCTACGTGCACAAAAGACATCAGTGGGCTTATATCGTGATTTTTGCACATCAAATATTTATATTTCACGGAATTTTCTTGAATTGAGTAAAAAACAGTAATTTTAGAAGGAAAAACCACGAAATTTTAATACGAATCATAAAAAATTGGCCGTTTTCAAACATCAAATGCAGACTTACGAAACTGTGACTAGATGTATTGGTTAAGTTAATTCGGACGGGTTCAGATGTCTATCAGGATAAGATTTCGAACGAGTAGAACGATGAACTCAATTATATAAGTCAAATATTATCATTTACCATTGATTTCTGTGAAACATTTTAGCTAGCAAAAGCTACTACTATGACTATAAAAATTCATAAAATTGGCAAACCTAAATCTTTGAGCAAGGTGACTGTTTAATTCATATGGTTCGTTTCGATCATCAGGAGAAAATGAATAAGAAATAGGACAGATAGCTTCGCAGAAATGCCCGTTTAAAATTCATATTGTTAATATCAAATAGAAACACCAATTTGTTTTTTATTATGCCAATGAAATAAGTTGCACCAGATTTACGGTTTTTATTAATTCTCCTTGAAGATGAAACACTATTATTATTTCAAGATCGCAACCAGGCATATGCGCAACGACTAAAACGAATTGAATCATAGACGAGTAGAATTTACAGCAAAGACTTCCAGAAGAACTATTGGTTATAGCAAATAAGCTTAACTAAGTTTAGAAAGAGACATTTGATAGAAGCTTGTTAAAGTTATGTCCGTAAATAATAGCACAAAAGAGAGAGAGTGAGCGCACACGCGAAAAATGATTATACTGGGAGAGAAAATTATTTTAATTTATATTCATAAAACTGTGAAAATGTATTTAAGTTAACAAATACATAAAAAAGCATACCCCGAAGCTTAATGGAAGAATCTCATAATTATTTCCGTTTAAATTTTTGCCTGTCAAAATGAAATCAACTTATTTTGCAACAAATAGAATTCATCAACGTTAGCGAAAACAGTGAATGTCGGCATTTTCAATTAAGTAACTATTATTTATTTACTGTCAGAATTATTACCTAAACGCGCAATGTAAGTTGAAATAATGCAGTTAATATCTCGGTGAGGTAAAAATATTTTCAAATTTTGGAGGCAATTAATTTTCAAAAGCATGCAAATAGTTTTTTTTTAAATTTCAATTTCGTTATTAACATACCATGTAAATAGCAAAAACTTATTTAATTTTAATTCGCACATGAATCATGAGTACTGTAACTTTGAGCACACACTGTGTGCCTTCCAACAAATGATTCGATTCTACTCAAAGTATTCTCACGTGAGAATTGCCGTCATCTAAGGGGTGTTATAAATGTTAATACAACTCGCACTCGAAACGAATAAATATGTGAATGGATTTACTGGAGTAACAGGTTATAAACCAACTAATTGCATATTTACCTTTACAACCACAATGAATATCCTTTGATTTTGAGTATTCCTATTAATTAGAAATCTGGATTTTGACTGATTAAACCATCTGAAACACTTTTCATTTCAGTTGGACTGGACATTTTGTAACGAGACAATAGTTTTGCTGAACAATACGAACCTTTGAAAGATTTAAAGTTTCATAATTCTGTTGCACATACTCGGTTTCGTAAATGGAGCTTTCAGCTGTGTGCCTAGAGGAATACAAAAGTAGCAAAATTAAGAACATTTTTTATGCCATTCCATTAAAATTTAGTTTAAAAATGCAGATTCTCTCGGCTAGGTTATTGACTAAGATGGCGCATAATACTTTATTATTACCGGCCTACTTAGGCAACTTTGTTATTCGGGTAACCAATAAATGATTGCACGGATGGCGATAAAAATTATTTAAATTAACTTTGAATGTCGATGTCACGTTCTGACGCGTTTTGATCTTCCATGATCGTCATCAAAGCACGACGGCTAACAGCTCAGCGAGGATCAACACCAATGCATATATATGGAAATAAAAATTAGATATGCGGCTCTCACTTCCATTTGACTTGCATACATTGCACTAGACTGAAAATCTCGGCTGCATAAGTTGAACGCCGATTTTGCTAAACTGATATAAGTTCCACATTTAACCATTCACCCGAAAAATCATTTATTTTTAGTAGCATAATTTACATCCAAGAAACGAAAACGGAAAATGTTTAATGTTGGTGGTTGCATAGAAATTGCTCGGCCAAAAATTTCCTGTCTAGTACAATGTATACTAGACAACTAGAGGTGAGTGCCGCGTATCTTATTTTGCCTGCATTAAATATGGACTGCGGTTTCATCCACCAAAGTTCGCTTGCCGTCGTGTTCCGATGAATATCATGGAACTTCGGAACACGTCAGCACGTGTGGTCCACGGCAATTTTGCTCGCTGTTCGACTGGTTAATTAAAATGGGATTGGTGTTTATTTCAAGCTTGCGAACTTGATTTAAATAATTAATCACTGTAGTTTCACTTATATAAACGCACAAATGCAGGTGATTGTAATAAACAGACTACTTCGCAGTTAAATACTGTTTGGTTGCGCAGACCACATGCATGCAAGTATGTATTAGGTACAGCGAATTTAATACTAGCTCATTAGACTGTGAAGGTTCCATAATCGGGAAAATCTCATTCAGATCTGTTTCTGTGCTTACCACGAAGCACGAAACAGAATGTGAATGAGATTATACTTTCCGTTCATGCTGCCTTTGGTTTATCCTTCTGGTCACAACTGAACTAATTTGTTACTAGACTACTCCGCAGTTATATACACATTGACACGCATACATATAGGACATACTGTTACCTAATGAAACGTCAGTAATTGTTATCATAACAATCAACAAGTAATAATGAAGCTGTTTAAACGAAATTTATCTATTATCTTAATAATTGTCTAATTTTAGTGGTATTATGAGCATATCTTCGACAAAGGGTCAACGAAAGTGTACTCGAAAGTTATAGAATTCAAATGTGAACAGTGGACAATAACCTTGTTTCGCACAGCAAAGAGAAAGTAATTAGATATTTTTCCATGCTAGTATTGCCTTATTTCACCTGAATTATATAAGTCAACTTCGTATTTGTAACTCATTGCCCAAACCGTATGTATGTGGTTAAATCTTAAGCATGCGACTATGTAATTTAAAGTTGGTATGTACTTGTATTTTTTTCCTTGTATATTTGTAATTACTGTACGAGCATGTGCATATTTTTAAGAATGCACGTAGAATGTATGTATTTCTATATTAATCTATGTTTTTATGTGTGTGTATGTGTATGGGTATATTTATATATTTCTGCATTTTTATATGTATGTTTTTATGTACGTATGCATGTGCGTATGTGGAAATGAATATATTTATGTACGCGTGCATGCTTATATATACATACATATAGTTTTGTTTGTTTATAAATATATATATATATATATAAATGTACAAAGTGTATGTATGTATGTCTATGTATATATATATATACGATTTATATATATATATATATATATATATATATATATATATATATTTTATGTATTAACGTGCATATGTATGCCTGTATATATTATGGAATGTATATATGATTGTATGCATTTATGCATCAATTTATGTATGTTTGTATGTATGCACGTATTTATTTATTGATATACGCATGTATGTATATTTATATTTACGTATGTATGTTTTTATGCGTTTGTGTATTTATATATGTATGCATGTGTTTATGCATATATTTTGAATATATGCAAGTATGCATTTATTTATCTATATACGGTGCATATTTTTTTAATTTTCAAATATATGGGACTGTGATATAAAGAAAATAACACAAATATATCGTTAATACACTAAAGTACATTTATGTTTTCATTTTATAATATTTAAAAAAAATTTCATTTCAATATTTTGTAAAAAGCTGCCGCACGTCTCAAAATTTCTAAATCTCTGGAGCCAGTTCAATACGGATGACACAACTGCTTTATCTGATATACCATCTGCGTATCGAGCTGCTTTAATGTTCGACACCATTTTGTTACTGAGCAACGCCGTGAGTCAAGTTCTTGACGAAGCCGCGAGCATGGAGCATGTTCATCAAGGCTTCGATACAGTTTTTGCAGAGCAACATCAGCCATTTTCACCAGTCAGTGCCCCCGGGTTTGCAGGTGAGAGAAAGAATTTTCATGGTATAAATGGTGTTCGGATGGGTAATATGTCGCCCAGTCAAATGTTGACAAGAGCTGCGATGCAGTTGGCTAGTCTGGATCAGATAAGGCAGGACGGTCATGAAAAGTGAAACCAGAGCAGATTTTGAATGGTAATCAAAAAAATAAAAATTGAAGTATAAATAAGCATTAAAAATAAATAAGCATACTATTTGAAATAATATATATATATATATATATATATATATATATATATATATATATATATATATATATATATATATATATATACATATATATATATTCTTTGAAATGCGAGCTTTAATAAAATTCATTGTACCCTTCCTGTGTGCAAAAACAAAAAGAAATTTTATCAGATATAAGAAAATTTTCTTTCTCATGGTCTTCTCAAATATCTACTCATGAACATATCTTTATATATAAATTGGAAAGCAAAACAAGATAGAAATATGTGAACAAAGCGAGTTGTGAAAAATAGAAACCAATCAAAAGAAGTGTGTGTCATAACTAGTTCAAAATTCAATACTTGTACGCGTTTTTCATTATATACCTACAATTTGCCTATCCATATTAGCAGCTTTCGCATCAGTAATTACTTTATCTGAGAACATACGTGTGTTGTTTCGATGATGTACCAATATACATGCGCAAGTTGTCGATCAACTTACGTAGGCCGATCGACCAGACGGTTAATTACTCGAATGAGAGAACATTGCAACTTGAACGCCTGTTTTAAATCAAATGGTGAATACACGTCTGCTATTGCGCAACACATCATTGAAACAACGCACGTATGTTCTCCAGACGTAGCATTCAAAGTAATTACTAAATGCAAAAACAAAAGGGAGCTAGCCACATACGAAGCCTTATGGATAAACAAATTGCAGCCGGATTTATGTAAGCAGAAGAAGCACGTACAGGCATTGAGCTTGAACTGGATATGACGCACGCAATTTGATTGGTTTCTATTTTTCACACTCGCTTTGTTCACATATTTCTATCTTGTTTTTATTTCCAATTTATATATAAAGATATGTTCATGAGTAGATATTTGAGAAGACCATGAGAAAGAAAATTTTCTTATATCTGATAAAATTTCTTTTTGTTTTTGCACATAAGAAGGGTACAATGAATATAATATATAATATATATATAATATAATATATATATATATATATATATATATATAGTGCGAAATGTGATAGCTGATATCGATCAGCTGAGTGGATGGATTTACTGAGAGTGTATGGTGTTCAGAAATAATTGTAATTCTCAATTTCGGTGAACTATGGCTTACATTAGTTCAGTTGTGACCAGAAGGATAAACCAAAGGCAGCATGAACGGAAAGTATAATCTCATGCACATTCGTTTCGTGCTTACTGGCGACTCATCAGTAGGAGCCGGTATTACGCCCTTTAACCACTATATATTTGGTAGAAGAATGTGGAATAATAGGACGGTACAATCTCCTAGACGAATGTGTAAACCTGTAATAGTGAAGCTAACATAATCTGAAGTCAACGACAATACGACTTCAATGCTAACTCACACTATATAATATATATACCGAGTCTGTAAAGGATACTAACACTATGGCTATTGTGTTAGTAACTGATACCTTTTTTGAAATCGATGAGTACCGGATACTAACACTATGGTTTCCGAGTCGGTACATGATACCAACCTGATGGATATAAATTTATGCTAAAGTTCACCCAAATTGAGAATTACAACAATTTCCGAACACCTGTTACTCCAGTTAAACCATACACTCTGGCCTTCATCGATATCAGTTATCACATTTCGCGGTAAGCATGACATCATTCAATTCAATATATTACAGTTAAATACTGTTTGTTGCGAAGAACTAATATATATGCAAGTATGTATTAGGTTTTGCGAACCTAGTAACAAATTAGTTCAGTTGTGACCAGAAGGATAAACCAAAGGCAGCATGAACGGAAAGTATAATCTCATGCACATTCGTTTCGTGCTTACTGGCGACTCATCAGTAGGAGCCGGTATTACGCCCTTTAACCACTATATATTTGGTAGAAGAATGTGGAATAATAGGACGGTACAATCTCCTAGACGAATGTGTAAACCTGTAATAGTGAAGCTAACATAATCTGAAGTCAACGACAATACGACTTCAATGCTAACTCACACTATATAATATATATACCGAGTCTGTAAAGGATACTAACACTATGGCTATTGTGTTAGTAACTGATACCTTTTTTGAAATCGATGAGTACCGAATACTAACACAATGGTTTCCGAGTCGGTACATGATACCAACCTGATGGATATAAATTTATGCTAAAGTTCACCCAAATTGAGAATTACAACATACAACAATTTCCGAACACCTGTTACTCCAGAAGTTAAACCATACAATTCTGGCCTTCACGATATCAGTTATCAATACTTGCGGTAAGCATGACATCATTCAATTCAATATATTACAGTTAAATACTGCTTGTTGCGAAGAGCTAATATGAGATAGTATATGTATTAGGTTTTGCGAACCTAGTAACAAATTAGTTCAGTTGTGACCAGAAGGATAAACCAAAGGCAGCATGAACGGAAAGTATAATCTCATGCACATTCGTTTCGTGCTTACTGGCGACTCATCAGTAGGAGCCGGTATTACGCCCTTTAACCACTATATATTTGGTAGAAGAATGTGGAATAATAGGACGGTACAATCTCCTAGACGAATGTGTAAACCTGTAATAGTGAAGCTAACATAATCTGAAGTCAACGACAATACGACTTCAATGCTAACTCACACTATATAATATATATACCGAGTCTGTAAAGGATACTAACACTATGGCCATTGTGTTAGTAACTGATACCTTTTTTGAAATCGATGAGTACCGGATACTAACACTATGGTTTCCGAGTCGGTACATGATACCAACCTGATGGATATAAATTTATGCTAAAGTTCACCCAAATTGAGAATTACAACAATTTTCGAACACCTGCTACTCCAGTTAAACCATACACTCTGGCCTTCATCGATATCAGTTATCACATTTCGCGGTAAGCATGACATCATTCAATTCAATATAGTACAGTTAAATACTGTTTGTTGCGAAGAACTAATATATATGCAAGTATGTATTAGGTTTTGCGAACCTAGTAACATATTAGTTCAGTTGTGACCAGAAGGATAAACCAAAGGCAGCATGAACGGAAAGTATAATCTCATGCACATTCGTTTCGTGCTTACTGGCGACTCATCAGTAGGAGCCGGTATTACGCCCTTTAACCACTATATATTTGGTAGAAGAATGTGGAATAATAGGACGGTACAATCTCCTAGACGAATGTGTAAACCTGTAATAGTGAAGCTAACATAATCTAAAGTCAACGACAATGCGACTTCAATGCTAACTCACACTATATATATATATATACCGAGTCTGTAAAGGATACTAACACTATGGCTATTGTGTTAGTAACTGATACCTTTTCTGAAATCGATGAGTACCGGATACTAACACTATGGTTTCCGAGTCGGTACATGATACCAACCGGATGGATATAAATTTATGCTAAAGTTCACCCAAATTGAGAATTACAACAATTTCCAAACACCTGTTACTCCAGTAAAACCATACACTCTGGCCTTCATCGATATCAGTTATCACATTTCGCGGTAAGCATGACATCATTCAATTCAATATATTACAGTTAAATACTGTTTGTTGCGAAGAACTAATATATATGCAAGTATGTATTAGGTTTTGCGAACCTAGTAACAAATTAGTTCAGTTGTGACCAGAAGGATAAACCAAAGGCAGCATGAACGGAAAGTATAATCTCATGCACATTCGTTTCGTGCTTACTGGCGACTCATCAGTAGGAGCCGGTATTACGCCCTTTAACCACTATATATTTGGTAGAAGAATGTGGAATAATAGGACGGTACAATCTCCTAGACGAATGTGTAAACCTGTAATAGTGAAGCTAACATAATCTAAAGTCAACGACAATGCGACTTCAATGCTAACTCACACTATATAATATATATACCGAGTCTGTAAAGGATACTAACACTATGGCTATTGTGTTAGTAACTGATACCTTTTTTGAAATCGATGAGTACCGGATACTAACACTATGGTTTCCGAGTCGGTACATGATACCAACCTGATGGATATAAATTTATGCTAAAGTTCACCCAAATTGAGAATTACAACAATTTCCGAACACCTGTTACTCCAGTTAAACCATACACTCTGGCCTTCATCGATATCAGTTATCACATTTCGCGGTAAGCATGACATCATTCAATTCAATATATTACAGTTAAATACTGTTTGTTGCGAAGAGCTAATATATATGCAAGTATGTATTAGGTTTTGTGAACCTAGTAACAAATTAGTTCAGTTGTGACCAGAAGGATAAACCAAAGGCAGCATGAACGGAAAGTATAATCTCATGCACATTCGTTTCGTGCTTACTGGCGACTCATCAGTAGGAGCCGGTATTACGCCCTTTAACCACTATATATTTGGTAGAAGAATGTGGAATAATAGGACGGTACAAATAGGACGGTACAATCTCCTAGACGAATGTGTAAACCTGTAATAGTGAAGCTAATATAATCTAAAGTCAACGACAATGCGACTTCAATGCTAACTCACACTATATAATATATATACCGAGTCTGTAAAGGATACTAACACTATGGCTATTGTGTTAGTAACTGATACCTTTTTTGAAATCGATGAGTACCGGATACTAACACTATGGTTTCCGAGTCGGTACATGATACCAACCTGATTGATATAAATTTATGCTAATGTTCACCCAAATTGAGTAATTGCCAAATAAATTTTGAAAACACCTGTTACCTCCAGTTAAACCATACACTCTGGCCTTCTACTGATATCAGTTATCACATTTCGCGGTAAGCACATATCATTCAATTCATTATATTACAGTTAAATACTGTTTCAGTTGCAAGAACTAATATATATATGGGCATGTATTAGGTTTGCGAACCTAGTAACAAATTAGTTCAGTTGTGACCAGAAGGATAAACCAAAGGCAGCATGAACGAGTATAAATCTCATGCACATTCGTTTCGTGCTTACTCGGCGACTCATCAGTAGGAGCCGGTATTATTCCTTTAACCACTATATATTTGGTAGAAGAATGTGATAATAGGACGGTACAATCTCCTGTGACGAATGTGTAAACCTGCAATAGTAAGCTGGGTATAATCTGAAGTCAACGAGCAATACGACTTCAATGCTAACTCACACTATATAATATATAATGAGTTCGGTAAAGGATACTAACACTAGGCTATTGTGTTAGTAACTGATACCTTTTTGAAATCGATGAGTACCGGATACTCAACACTATGGTCGAGTCGGTACATGATACCAACCTGATGGATATAAATTTATGCTAAAGTTCACCCAAATTGAGAATTACAAAAATTTCGAACATTCGTTACTCCAGTTAAACCATACACTTGGCCACTTTCTCATCGATATCAGTTATCACATTCTCGCGGTAAGCATGATATCATTCAATTCAATATATTACAGTTAAATACAGTTTGTTGCGAAGAGCCATTATATATGCAAGGTATATATATTTCGACCAGTAACAAATTATTAGTTCAGTTGCAGACCAGAAGATAAACCAAAGGCAAAAATGAACGGTGCATAATCTCATGCACATTCGTTTCGTGCTTACTGGCGACTCATCAGTAGGAGCCGGTATTACGCCCTTAACCACTATATATTTGTAGAAGAATGTGGAATAATAGGACGGTACAATCTCCTAGACGAATGTGTAAACCTGTAATAGTGAAGCTAACATAATCTGAAGTCAACGACAATACGACTTCAATGCTAACTCACACTATATAATATATATACCGAGTCTGTAAAGGATACTAACACTATGGCTATTGTGTTAGTAACTGATACTTTTGAAATCGATGAGTACCGGATATCAACACTATGGTTCTTTAGTCGGTACATGATACCAACCTTGATGGATATGTGCTTTATAAGTAAGTTCACCCAATTGAGAATTACAACAATTTCCGAACAATCTTTGGTTACCTGTGCTTAAACCATACACTCTGGCCTTCATCGATATCAGTTATCACATTTGGTGGTAGTGTTATTGACATCATTCAATTCAATATATTACAGTTAAATACTGTTTGTTGCGAAGAACTAATATATATGCAAGTATGTATTAGGTTTTGCAAACCTAGTAATAAATTAGTTCAGTTGTGACCAGAAGGATAAACCGAAGGCAGCATGAACGAAAAGTATAATCTCATTCACATTCGTTTCGTGCTTACTGGCGACTCATCAGTAGGAGCCGGTATTACGCCCTTTAACCACTATATATTTAATAGAAGAATGTGGAATAATAGGACGGTACAATCTCCTAGACGAATGTGTTAACCTGTAATAGTGAAGCTAACATAATCTAAAGTCAACGACAATGCGACTTCAATGCTAGCTCACACTATATAATATATATACCGAGTCTGTAAAGGATAATAACACTATGGCTATTGTGTTAGTAACTGATACCTTTTTTGAAATCGATGAGTACCAGATACTAACACTATAGTTTCGGAGTCGGTACATGATACCAAGCTGATGGATATAAATTTATGCTAAAGTTCACCCAAATTGAGAATTACAACAATTTACGAACACCTGTAACTCCAGTTAAACCATACACTCTGGCCTTCATCGATATCAGTTATCACATTTCGCGGTAAGCATGACATCATTCAATTCAACATATTACAGTTAAATACTGTTTGTTGCGAAGAACTAATATATATGCAAGTATGTATTATGTTTTGCGAACCCAGTAACAAATTAGTTCAGTTGTGACCAGAAGGATAAACCAAAGGCAGCATGAACGGTAAGTATAATCTAATGCACATTCGTTTCGTGCTTACCGGCGACTCATCAGTAGGAGCCGGTATTACGCCCTTTAACCACTATATATTCGGTAGAAGAATGTGGAATAATAGGACGGTACAATCTCCTATGGCTATTGTGTTAGTTAGTTGTTACTAGGTTCGCAAAACCTAATACATACTTGCATATATATTAGTTCTTCGCAAACAAACAGTATTTAACTGTAATATATTGAATTGAATGATGTCATGCTTACCGCGAAATGTGATAACGGATATCGATGAAGGCCAGAGTGTATGGTTTAACTGGAGTAACAGGTGTTCGGAAATTGTAATTCTCAATTTGGGTGAACTTTAGCATAAATTTATATCCATCAGGTTGGTATCATGTACCGACTCGGAAACCATAGTGTTAGTATCCAGTACTCATCGATTTCAAAAAAGGTATCAGTTACTAACACAATAGCTATAGTGTTAGTATCCTTTACAGGCTCGGTATATATATTATATAGTGTGAGTTAGCATTGAAGTCGTATTGTCGTTGACTTCAGATTATGTTAGCTTCACTATTACAGGTTTACACATTCGTCTAGGAGATTGTACCGTCCCATTATTCCACATTCTTCTACCAAATATATAGTGGTTAAAGGGCGTAATACCGGCTCCTACTGATGAGTCGCCAGTAAGCACAAAACGATTGTGCCAGATTATACTTTCCGTTCATGCTGCCTTTGGTTTATCTGTCACAACTGAACTAATTTGTTACTAGGTTCGCAACACCTAATACATGCTTGCATATATATATATATATATACATATATATATATATATATTGTTTAATATGACATGAGTTGGTATGTGTTCGTAGTGTGCCTGTTTGCACAAATGTCTTCTTCGCTGTATTGCATAGTGACGTCTGGGATCCGGTCATTCTTGTACTGATAGATTGTGAGTTAGCCAACTTTTCGCATCGTTGGCTTCTACGTGTACGAATTTGATTTTCTCGAGTGTAGTCTTTCGTTTACCCTTGTTCCGAAATTTTGTTTTGCCACTTGGCACAGCGTAAGAAGATAAGATTGTAAAGTGTTATATATTAGAGCAGGCATGGTTTAACTGGAGTAACAGGTGTTCGGAAATTGTTGTAATTTGGACTTGTGAACTTTAGCATAAATTTATATCCATCAGGTTGGTATCATGTACCGAATTGAAACCATAGCATTCGGTAATTCCATCGATTTAAAGAAGGTACTACTTACCAACAGCCATAGTGTTAGTATCCTTACAGACTCGGTATATGGCATATAGTGTGAGTTAGCATTGTCGTATTGTCGCTTGACTCCTTGATATGTTGGGCTTCAATTATTACAGGCTTCTGTCTGTCTAGAGATTGTACCGTCCTCCATTATTCTGGACATCTTTTCTACCAAATATATTAAAGTTAGTAAGGGCGTATACTGGCTCCTACTGATGAAATGCCAGTAAGCACGAAACGAATGTGATTATATTCATACCTTCCGTTCATGCTGTCTTTGGTTTATCCTTCTGGTCACAACTGAACTAATTTGTTACTAGCCTGCAAACCAATACATACTTGAATGCTCATATTGTTTCGGAAATTTCTGTCTCCGTATGTGCAGCTGTTTTTCCCCTTAAGTGTGTTGCCAATACGATCAAATGTTTGTTGAGTCTGGTGGAGGGGCTATTTGGTCTGGCCTGAAACAGGGGGAAGCTAAAGACTACACTCGGGAAAATAACATTTGTACACAACTATGCGAATAGTTGGTTAACACTGAATCCATCAATGCAAGAATGACCAGATCCCGGACATCACTTTGCAATACAGCGCGAAAGAACTTTGCGTGCAAATAAGCACACACACATACACATATGCATATATATAAATTATATGGCTCTCGTTAGGTACAGTTTTACGTAGGTCCGTCTTAAACATTCAAATTTCTACATTTCTTGAACCGTATTTTAAAAGTGACATTTTCTTTGTTCTCATAATGTTAAGTAATGCATACTTTTCGCCTTTGTTAATTATGTAAATTTTCTATAACAGTATTTTCATTTGTTTAAATTACTCCCTAACTTACTATTTTTGACTCGAATGCAAGCTTGTTTAGGCTAAGCTTCTAATAGTCCTTGGTGTATTGTTATTTTTTAATTATATGTCTGCAAATGGACTTGAGATGCGTATTTTTCCTGTATTTATTGATTGTATCTGCGTACAAAATTTGACATATCTGTGAACACTGTTAAGACATTGAGCAAATTTACATTTTTGTAAATTAAAATATCTGAAATAGTAAACCATATAGTGATAGTGTGTCACCTGTTGGTGGGTGATATATATATATATATATATATATATATATATATATATATATATACATATATATATATATATATATACTACTGAAATAAGTTTCCTATAAGGTTTGATTACATAAACATTCCGTCTTCTACTTTAAGTATTTGTTCATGTTGAAAAAACATTCAATCATAGCTAGGTAATTAGTCGCAAGTATTCAAAATTGTGACATCTGTTTGATCCATATTTCTCTTCCTATACACAACATAGCCTACGCGTTGCCAGGAAGTGTCAAACTGTGTTTGGACAAGTGATTTCATACCGGCTTAGACATATTAGCCAAACATTTATTTCTTAGTTATTGAAGTATTTTTTAAAGTAGTAGCATTTTATGTGTTCTTCAAGCCCAATTGTTTCATTGAATAATATAGAAACGCATGGATTAATTAAATTATGCAACGTTTACGTTTAAACAGCGATTACTCATTTAAATGAAAGACACTTCACAATAGGGTATTGCGTTTCTTTAAAAGAAACATGCTGCACGACAGGAAATAGATTAATTACATTTTCCTTGTGATGCGACACAAGGTGTTTGCATCCACTGTCTATTTAGTGAATCGTTAGATGTTACTGAATCGCTATAATTTCACTGGGATGAGTGTACACGTGCAGTAATTGGTTACTCCTCAAGTCAAAACAAACGAGAACATATACACACAAGCATGACGTACGCTTATCTAGTGAGTTGTCAGTATTTGTTATTAAATCACTGTAATTTCATTTGAATGAGTGTACACATGCAAACACATACAAAAACCAATTTGACATACACATACCTAATGAAAGTAAGCACCAGTTATGCTTAAGAGATCCAACAATAAGTATAAATGGGACAGTTTAAACTAAATTTTCCTCTTGACATATTGATTGTCAAATTGTTTTTGTGATGTGCTTTTCATTCAAAAAGACCTCATAAAATGGAAGTCGAAATATCTGGAATAACCAGGTAGACACTTTATGTCGCTCCAAAGAAAAAAGGTAAGTATTTCGCATCTGATCGCCTGACTGTTTGCATACTGCACCGAAGAGATATCGGTGAATATTTATCAACAATACAAAGTTGTAGTGGCAATGAAGCGCACATAAGATAAACTGTGTTGCGCGCTGGCATTCAAATATCTTATCGTTGAATTAGTCTTAATGACATCCACCCACAAAACGTACTCTACCAAATGTGGAAGACTATATTCCACTCCAATCAACATTTAACTTGCTCTAAAATTAGAATTGTGTCACTGGATTTTCATATATAACCAAATGAAGAAAAAGATATAGGTTAAACTTATTAAGCACATATCCACCTGGTGTGTGAAAAATGTGATTGGTTTTGCACTAGCATTTATAACTGAACATGGGTTGTCCTGTAAAATATACTATGTGCTAAAAACGCTTTTCATTTTTAAAACTAGAACTGATTGCACGTGCACTAGCATTAAAATGGGGCTTTCTAAATTCAATACAAAACTGTTTGCATGTTCCGTCATGTTGAACATTTTGGACTAATATCTTTAAGTATGTGTCATGCGTATTTTCTACGTGGGCTATTTTTTCTTTTTAATCAAAATGAATTCGTGCAATTTTTACTCCAGATTGGTATTTGTGTGAATGGAGAGAAAGCGCTTCTGCTGAATGTAGAATTTTTTAATTCGTGTGTAAAAATAAGCTTTGCAATTATTTGAGACTTAATTATCCAATAAACTCTGTCTTTAATTCCGAAAAATCCAAATAACAGATTTAATTTGAAAATTGCTTAAAAATATTGGAAGCTGAGTTTGGTAAATAAGAGCAGTTGAGATTGATAGGAATGTAAATTATCTCACCGACATTAAAGATTTTCAGTTAGATTTCGGGAGTGTCTCTATAAGTATCAGGGAAAGGTGTAATTTTATTACACAGCACGCCCAGTAAAGGACATAACACAACAACCATGAATGAAATAACGCTCGTTAACGCGAGACAGATCAAATATCACCATATCATCCAAATTTTACCAATACAGTGACATTTTAAAAATTAAATTAGGAATATGACAGCATTGGAATTATGCAATCAACATTTTAGAAAAACATATTCTTTCAAGATATTTGTTGTGAGAACAGCAGTATAGAATTTAAAGTTATATATATATATATATAAATATATATACATATATATATATATATATATATATATATGTATGTATGTATAGAGGGTAATACTTTTAAATTAAGAAAATGAAGATATTTACATAGAGAGACAGGCTCTATATCTAAATGAAGGCGAAATTTATCCGTCACGTTTATCATACATTGCAGTTTAATTTCCGTTATGTGCTGTTTTGATTTAGAAATTTGTGAACGCGACACATCCTGTAATGAAGAAAATAATGATTGAAAACCTTAACAGATGAAAAACTTATGCAATAAGCTATTATTTCCTTTCGGTAACCATTATTTTATAACAACAAAAAATAATTTTTTAGCTCTATAAGTAAATGTAAAATATTTTTCAATTTTTAACATCAACCTAGCTAATATACTTTAACATCAAATGAGATGACCTCATCGAATTTTTAAAAGGTTTGACAAAATAATTTTTACCAGTTATTTATAAATCAAATGAAACTACAAATTAACAAATGTCTTCTTGTTTTATACCTAACCACTTTTCCCAGAAAATTGGCTCAGTCTTCCAGGTTGTTATATACCGACTTCTGGAAATCGTCAGGTGTTTATGTATCAGTCACAGACATTTCAGAACAGAGTACCACCAGCAGGTGACACACTATCACTGGCGGTTTCAAACAAATTCGCTTTCAGTAGACTTGTTCAAGCAATTGCTACAGCGGCTTCAAGGCTAAAGTCAGCTCAGATGCACAACTCAGAAAATGAATCTGACCAAACGAGAAGTCCTTACAGTCTAAATACACGACGAGGTGTGCCATTGCCATCTTTAAACATCAGAAAGTCCTTAAAGAATGCTCAAATTGACATGGAATCGAAATTACCTTCGAATATAGCTGCTCATTCACCTCCACCGAACCATCAAACTTATCAGTTGAATAAACCTAGACGAGCCGGCCAGCCTATTTTTTCCGGGTACTATCGTTCAAGAATAAGACGTAACACCCGTGAGGCTGCTAAGGAAATTAGGTAACGAATGGTTGCATGTTTTTGACGAGTCAAATTTATTTTAAATTTGAGAATTATAAAACTCACAATACCTTGTTCCTTGTCAAAAAAGAAGTATATTTTTTTATACGCCAAAAATTGTTTTATCACACTTTTTACTCTTCTACAAACGAAATAATATATTTCTGTATTATGTAAATGCTTTACTGGGATTAAGATTTTTAGCCTGCTGTACGATACCTTATTTCATATATCTAAATTCGTATCCAATGATCTGGTTGATATGTGCCTAAAATCTGTGCCAGTATTGTGCTACTTGGAGTATTATTGATTTGTTTATAAAGTCCACAAAAACAGCTTAAATGGGACACACATTATTAGCCGTGTTGATGATGAAATTATCAATTACATAATAAACTTTAGCTACAAACCACTAAAATACACTATGGTATTTCATTTCTTATTCATTTACTTTAATTTTTTTAAATAACCCATAGTAATCTTTCCATGTGCAAAAAGAAAAAGAAATTTTATCAGATACAAGAACCGTTTCTTTCTCATTTCTTCTCAAGTATCTACAAATGAACATCTCTTTATATATAAATTTAAAGGCAAGACAAGATAGAAAAATGTAAACATGGAGAGAGTGAAATAAGGGAACAACCAATCAATTGCATGCGTCACCTCCAGTTCAAGCTCAATGCTTGAACATGCTTCTTCTGCTTGCATAAATCCGGCTGCAATTTGTTTATCCACAAAGCTTCGTGTGTGGCTAACTCTTATGTGGTATTGCATTTAGCAATTTTCATAAATGATAAATTTGTAGAACATACGTGTGAGGTTTCAAAGATGCGTCACGTTAATGAAGACGTATATTCATCATTTGATTTAAAACAAGCGTTCAAGTTGCGTTGTTCTTAGATTCGAGTGGTGAGGGAACACCACTTGTACCAAACTCCCAAGAAACTCCATGTGGGAGCTGGCTTATCCTCCCAAAGGAGTCAGCCGCAGTAAAGTAAAGTAAAGTAAGTTCTCTCATTCGAGTAATTAACCGTCTGGTCGATCGGCCTACGTAAGTTGATAAGCATTTGATATTTTCACATTGAATAATTTTATATATATATATATATATATATATATATATATATATATAATGTAAACGGGTCTACATAAGGAAACTTAAGATTTTGCAATCGTTCATGATTTTCGATGTTTTCATTGCCACAATGTTGCATTCATCTGTGATCCAGAAGCAATCTGAGCATATCGCATTATATCTAATTAATTAATTTTTGTGAAAACGGAATATAAAAAAGTGCAGCTGTAGATTGTCTAAGTCGCTGAGCTGAAAATAATGACTATAATGTCAATTATCATTAGTCTGTTCGCTAATCTTAAAACCTTTTATCCTATAATTAGCAAAATTGAAGTTTATTCCTTAGAACTTAGAGGAATTGCATCTTCGTTTCTATTATTCTAGGTTTTCTGACTGAGAAAGCTGATTTTATTGCGATAAATCGATTTCTGATTTTGCTGTTAAGGTTCACAATTTATTGAATTTCGCAGTATTTTTGACCCGTACTATTCATTAATAACACTCCGCACTATAATATTTTTGGCTTAATAAGTCATAATTGCAGCATGCGATCCTTCTTCATAATTTGATCATTAGAATTGTTTAAATTGCATGACCAAAATAAGTTAGTTTGTCAAATATAAACTATGACTTCGCAACACCTAATACATACTTGCATATATATTAGTTCTCTGCAACAAACAGTATTTAACTGTTATATATTGAATTGAATGATGTTATGCTTACCGCGAAATGCGATAACTAATATCGATCAAGGCCAGAGTGTATGGATTTACTGGAGTAATAGGTGTTCAGAAAATGTTGTAATTCTTAATTTCGGTGAACTATAGCATAAATTGATATACATCATGATGGAACCATATTCCGACTCGGAAACCATAGTGTTAGTACCACGTAGCTTTTCGGTACAATAATGTTAGTATCGGTTACTGACGCAAAAGCCATAGTGTTAGTATCCTTTACAGACTCGGTATATATATTATGTAGTGTGAGTTAGCGTTGAAGTCGCATTGTCGTAGACTATACGATGTTAGCTTCACTATTGCAGGTTTACACATTCGTCTAGGAGATTGTACCGTCCTATTATCCCACATTCTTCACCAAAATATATAGTGGTTAAAGGGCGTAATACCGGCTCCTACTGATGAGTCGCCAGTAAGCACGAAACGAATGTGCATGAGATTTATACTTTCCGTTCATGCTGCCTTTGGTTTATCCTTCTGGTCACAACTGAACTAATTTGTTACTAGGTTCGCAACACCTAATACATACTTGCATATATATTAGTTCTCTGCAACAAACAGTATTTAACTGCTATGATTTCTGATATCAAATCGTTTGGTGTTCTGGAAGCAATTCCTAGTTACATTTCTGGATGTATGTAGAAACAACATTGAGCGGTTAGTCTAAAGCCGCAACCAAATACTCTTATTTGATATAATACATTATTTTAAATTGTAAAATGTATCAGAATTAAGCCTTACAGATAACACAATTCGGTAAATTATAGTGGGATCCTCTACATGTTATATGCCGCTGAGAGAATTGACTTCACTTTCGATTCGATACTGTCTATCGACAAAAATTAAATGTATGTTTTCTACAGTATAAATTGAAAGTTATTTTTGTAAATGTTTTACATTGTACAGCTTAACAAAAGTCACTAGCAGGTGTCATTGTACAGCCCTTTCATTTAATATTGTTATATTTGATAGATCATTTTGGGTTTGTTAGAATAGAAATTCAAATTTTCATTACTCATATGATATTTTCTTTAAGAAGATATTGCGTTTGCGTAATGATGTAGCGTCCTATTATCCCACATTCCTCACCAAAATATAAAGTGGTTAAAGGGCGTAATAACGGCTCCTACTGATGAGTCACCAGTAAGCACAAAACGAATGTGCATGAGATTATACATTCCGTTCATGCTGACTTTAGTTTATCCTTCTCGTCACAACTAAACTAATTTGTTACTAGGTTCGCAACACCTAATACATACTTGCCTTTACATTAGTTCTTCGCAACAAGCAGTATTTAACTGTTATTTATTGAATTGAATGATGTCATGTTTACCACGAAATGTGATAACTGATATCGATCAAGGTCAGAAGGTATGGATTTACTGGAGTAACAGGTGCTCAGAAATAGTTGTAATTCTCAATTTCGGTGAACTATAGCATAAATTGATATCCATCATGTTGGTACCATGTACCGACTCGGAAACCATAGTGTTAGTACCATGTACCTTTTCGGTACAATAATGTTGGTATCGGCTACTAACACAATAGCCATAGTGTTAGTATCCTTTACAGACTCGGTATATATATTATATAGTGTGAATTAGCGTTGAAGTCGCATTGTCGTAGACTTTATATGATGTTTAGCTTCACTATTGTAGGTTTACACATTCGTCTAGGAGATTGTACCGTCCTATTATCCCACATTCCTCACCAAATATATAGTGGTTAAAGGGCGTAATACCGGCTCCTACTGATGAGTCGCCAGTAAGCATGAAACGAATGTGCAT
>JAQBSW010007534.1:0-40251 GCA_029291075.1 Eudiplozoon nipponicum | reverse complement strand
ATTGAGAAGAAACGTGTACATCGAGCCATTGAAGAACTAGAAGAGTACGATATATCAATTCATCATAGAGCAGGAATCGAGAATGCGGCGGCCGATGCGCTCAGCAGAATTTCCGCTGTGCGGGTTTCGCCGCTTATAAAAGTCTCTGAAGAACAGGGTAGAGATGCTACATGTCAGGAAATAGTTAATCAATTAAAAAACGGCACAGGGGTGTCTGCACCATATAAAACGTTGAGTCTACAGAACGGCCTGTTGGTGCGGAAAGAAGGACAAACAGTGCAATGGTTTGTGCCAGAATCTATAAGAACAGAATTAATGGCCTTTTGGCATGAAACGTTAGGACATCCCGGCGCTGGGCGGCTCATTGAGACATTGCAGTCACGATTGTATTGGCCTGGCATGTCCAAAGAAATTCGTAGCTATTGTCAACAGTGCACTACATGCCAACGTTGTAAACCACAAAAACGAGAAAAAGTCACGCCGATTGCTTTCAATGCCACTGCACGGAACGAGTTTCTGCATATCGACCTGGTAGGTCCACTGCCGGTAGCTCGCGGCGGCGTGTCCTATGTGTTTTCCATGGTCGATAAGTTTACCCGATGGGTCGAGTTTGTACCACTGAAGAAGATCACAACAGAAAAGATTATAACGTGCTTAGAAGAGCGATGGCTCAGTCGATTCGGTGCACCACAAGTTATTGTTACCGATCAAGGCGCACAGTTTGAGTCGAAAGAATTTAATCAGTGGTGCAAAGACCTTGACATAAAGCATTCCCGCACAGCCACTTATCACCCGCAAACCAATGCGACAGCTGAGCGCGCACATAGGACGATGAAAGAGGTACTGCGATGTTGGTGCCACGAGAGCCCGGGAACGTGGAGAGACAAATTACATTTGGTCGAGCGGGCCATGCGCTTTACTGTCTCAACAGCTACAGGATTCGCTCCAACGACCATGGTCTATGGAGGACACATAAGACTGCCAGGTGAACCGGTAATCCAAGGATCCCATGAGCGCTGCACCATAGCGGATATTCAGGAACGACTAAAACAGTTAACTGAATATGTAGGCGCCACACAGCGACAAGGCTATGCAAGGCAACCGACACGCACTCGCCTAAAGGTCGGCGACTATGTAATGGTAGCGAAGGTCGAGCCCATGGCACTGCAGGCTGTCAATGATGGGCCGTATCGCGTGGAGAGGGTGGACGCAGAGCACAATACTGTTTTTGTTAGCCTGCCCGATGGACCACGAGCTGTGGCACTGGATCGTTTAAGCAGAGTGCGAAAGCCGATTCCTGAGGGGGGGGAAGATGTGGCAATGGCCACCTTTAAGACAAATAATGAACAAAGGGTCTTATCTAGGGCAGACAGTATTTCAACAGAAATTCCTCGCAGAAGCGTCCGTATAAGAATGAAGCAGTCAGCCCAATGAGAAAAGCAGACTTAGAGCTGAAGTGAACATAAATTAATTAATGTGTAAATTTGTTTTATTAAATCGATGCTCGTTGTGCGAGCAAAATTCTATATATAATTGAGTAAAAATAAAGCATTTGTGGTACATTTAAAATGTCTTCTGATGGGTTGGAAACGTTGATTCAGGCATTGACTTCTCAAATGAATAATTTAACTGCAGAATTAGGCATAATTAAGGCTCGTCTAGACGATACGCTAATAATAAATACGGAAGACATCCAAGTACGTGGACCATCCAACATAGGTGGACAAAACACCGAACACCTGTTACTCCAGTTAAACCATACACTCTGGCCTTCATCGATATCAGTTATCACATTTGGCGGTAAGCAAGACATCATTCAATTCAATATATTACAGGAAGAAACCTAATACATACTTGGATATATATTAGCTCTTCGCAACAAACAGTATTTAACTGTAAAATATTGAATTGAATGATGTCATGCTTACCGCGAAATGTGATAACTGATATCGATGAAGACCAGAATGTATGGTTTAACTGGAGTAACAGGTGTTCGGAAATTGTTGTAATTCTCAATTTGGGTGAACTTTAGCATAAATTTATATCCATCAGGTTGGTATCATGTACCGACTCGGAAACCATAGTGTTAGTATCCGATACTCATCGATTTCAAAAAAGGTATCAGTTACTAACACAATAGCCAATGTGTTAGTATCTTTTACAGACTCGGTATATATATTATATAGTGTGAGTTAGCATTGAAATCGCATTGTCGTTGACTTTAGATGATGTTAGCTTCACTATTACAGGTTTACACATTCGTCTAGGAGATTATACCGTCCTATTATTCCACATTCATCTACCAAATATATAGTGGTTAAAGGGCGTAGTACCGGCTCCTACTGATGAGTCGCCAGTAAGCACAAAACGAATGTGCATGAGATTATACTTTGGTTTATCCTTCTGGTCACAACTGAACTAATTTGTTACTAGTTTCGCGACACCTAATACATACTTGCATATATATAAGTTCTTCGCAACAAACAGTATTTAACTGTAATATCCATCTTTTGTATGTTTAATTGACTGATGTATTGATTACTGCGAAAAGTGATAAAAATCGATCAAGGCCATGGTATATGGATTTGCTGGAGAAACAGATATTCAGCAGTACTTATATTTGACAATTACGGTGAAATTCAGCATACATTGAAATGTGTTAGTACCATGTACCTATTCCGCTACCAAAGTGTTGATATCAGGTACATTTGCGTTGAGTTAAATAATATGGTTTCTGACAGATTGGAAAACAAAGTAAGAGTATTAACTGCACAAATTACTACTTTGACTGCGGAGATAGGAGTAATTAAGTCGCTGCTGGATGAAGCACTAATAGTTAATTCTGAGATACCAGCATGGTCAATATACAGCTACATTTGGTTAATGTGCGCTTTCAGTTCTTCCACTAATTGTGTTTTACTCCTGTGCGTATTGTGTCGACCCTGAAGATGAACCTGGAAATTAGGGTTCGAAAATTCGGAAGAAGAACAATGGAAAATCTTGTTCCAACGTCATTTTCAGACAATCAGCTTATTGATGGCTTAAAGAAGAAGGGACAATTGAGAACCCATCAATTGAGGCCAAAAATTGCATCATCTGAAAATGGACCTATGAGTGCTATCAATTGTCCCGCACAAGAAAAATGCGGTCAAATCCACAACAAAAAGGACAGCACTGAGAACAAAAACGGATCGTTTAAAATGTATTCTAATATTGTTGTTTAAACTGCATTTCACAATATAATCTCATTTAATTCTTAATTTACATATTCTTCCATCCATCACTTTCCGTACCATATCAACAAAAGTGCTGTTGTTAAATAGATTATGTAACAAGGTAAATAAAAAAGCACAAAAAACATGTTTGTCCATTTTATTTTCAAAATTCATAATCAACGTGTCTGTTTATATTTCCGAAAAGCTCCAATTTAATTATGTAACACTTAACATGTGCATTTTCAGCCGTCAGTTTCTTAACATCAAACCTCGGATTTATCCATTTAATAGTAAAATTTTCAGTTTTTGCTACTTAAACTAGAAAACACTCTCATAACACTACCAACAAGCCAAGTCGGCCTCTAAAAAATATAATTTATGCATTCTGATCCTCTTGTTAGTCATTTTATCACTTGCGTAAAATCACGATTAGAAGCAATATATTGATTATTTCACAGTTAAAAAGTCTATTTAAAAAGTTATCGACTGTTTGTACGACAGAACTAATATATATGCAATTTTGTATTGTTGTGCACCTAGTAACAAATTAGTTCAAACAGGACCAGACAAACAAAACAAAGTCAGTATGAACAAGAAATATAATCTCACGTACACATACGGTACGTGCTTACTGACGATTCTTCACTAGGAGCCGGTACTACATTCTAAACCCACTATATATTTGGTCAAGGAATGGGGACAATTACACGAATGTGTATACATCCAGCAGTGAGTTAACTTCATATAAAGTCTTCGGCAAAGCGTCTTCAAAGCTGACTCTTATATATAATATAAGCATAGCCTTTGAAGCGCACAAACGCTATGATTGCCGAGTCATTACCTGATACAAACACTATGGTTGCCGAGTTGGTATATGGTACCAACACTAGGGCTGAAGAGTGGCCCATTGGATCAAAACAATCAATTTCGAGATATGATAAAATTTAAAAAAATTGGGAATTACATCTACTTCAGAAAACATGTTGCTCCAGCATAAGCATACACTCGGGTGTATGAACTATAACATTTAGCGAAAATCAGGACATAGTTGAATTAAACCAATAATAGTTATATATCATTTGTTGCGGAGAACTAATTTATAGGCAATCATATATTAGATTTTGCGCATTTGGTAACATTTAATTTTAAATATGACTAGAATTATAAACCAAAGTCAGCATGAACGGAAAGTTTAATCTCATGTGAACATGCGTTTCGTTCTTATTGGCGACTCACCAGTGTGAAACAGTTCAATGCTCTAAATCCACTAAATGTTTGGTCAGGGTATGTGGGGACAATCGGACGGTAGAACTTTCTATACCAATGTGTATTCAAACAGTAAATGAGTTCACATCATGTAAATTCTTAGACAATTCGACTTCATAGCCAGCTCACTGTGTCTAATATATCCCGAGTCGGTACAGGGTGTAGCTATAGCAAACGTTGAGACCCATAACGCTCAAAGTGCCTTATATAGCAGTAATTAAGTCTTGACTGGACGAGACACTTATAGTTATTTCTGAGGGAATCCGCATAAACGACCCAACTAATGCAGGTAAATTCAATGATGGTGACCGTGCAGCAGACATACATATGTTGGTGTTTTTATCCGAATCGACGGGGTTTTTCCCACCGTCATCAGAATTTAAGCCTATGCTTGCAGCTTTGGATGTGGAAAGGCTACAGTCATGGTTCAGGAAATTGGAAGTCTCATTACGAGCGCAAGAATATGCATTAGAAAAACTTATTGTGCGCGTGGCTGTCCAGGAATTAGTTTACCGGGCTGTTGCAGTTCAATTAGAATTGTCTGTCGACCTGAGGTATGGAGTATATAAAAGACCTCAGGAGGAGTCTTCAGAATAGTACGAACTCAAACCAATACCAGGTAAGATGCCCCTTGATACCATGGCACGCATCAAGCGGTGGATGTCCAAGCTTAAAGAGTCTTTACTCGGGTTGCACCCGCATGTATATATTATTAGATCCTACCAGTTGTGGCGCAATATCGAGCGCGCAGAGAGGCCTGAAAGAAAGAACTCAGGCTCTTCAAATTTTGGCCATAAAAAACGCATTGGCTGCTGCGATACCACACATGAGTCCCGTTACAATATCCGCCAGGAGCGACATACATTATTGGATTTCTTCGCGACATAATTAGTGAGTCTGGTACGGGTGGCGACAGCTAGTGGCATGGAAGCAAGTTTCATATATAAAGACACCAGCTACGAGGAATACATCGACTAAGGAGCAGAAAAATCAATATAATTCTCCTAGAGAACGGCCTGTTCAATGGGGAAATACGTTCCCTTTCCTCACCAAAATGATACTTGGGATCATGCCAAAATATAAATCCTTTGGAGGCTCAGATTTGTAGATCGAGAGAAGAAGTCCAGCAGAGCACCTTAAAAAGTGTTCAGAATAAGATAGCCTTCGAAGAAAAAGAAGTATGGGAAGCGTTGCCACACGTAAGAATTTTTGTTAATATTAATTTTTTAGAACTCTTCAACTGACAGCCAATAATATTGCAATGGGAAACGGGAGCTGATGTGTCGGTATTACTGATGATTTGGCCGTTAAACAGCGTAAATCCTACAAGAGCAAATTTGTATCAGGCATCGGGCGCGTCGATGGTGGCTGCGGGCGAATAGGAAACTAAATTATTAATAAATGAAGATATCTACTATATATATTTTCTTGTATCCTATTCTCAAACGCCTGTATAGAGATTGGATTTAATTATGAAATGTGTTGACGATCGATTGTCAAAATAAATGTATATGAGGCCGAAAAGCACAAATTACATAAAGTCAATATGCCGTCCTAAGGGGCAGGAAGATACTAATTGTCTGCCCCGGTGGCGGGAAGAGTTTCAAAGCCAATCAAACACGATATTCCAACTCCATGATTGCAGCGAATGTTCAGGACCAACGGTCGATTGCTTCAAACTATGACTATAATTAAATGAACGTTAGTAACCACCAAAAGTATATGGTGCTCCTTCAAAGAACCTAGCAGTAGAAACTCGGACAACACAAAAGATTATATAAGCCGGCGTTCTTTAACCATCTTCTTTTTTTCGAGCTCCCTTGGTTTACGTTACGAAAAATGATGGTTTGCTCCGACCGGCGGCTGATTTCCGGCAATTAATTCGTATCCTGTCCGCGGCAAATTCTGGCCAGTACTTGATGAGTTCCCAATAAGGACGAAACCGGTCTACTGGATGAATTGCCTCTTCTACACTATACAATTCTTAGTTTATACTGACATATGTAAGTAATTAATGGGTCAGGTGTTTATATCAAGACCGCAACCTTGATTATAATAATTAAACTCGATGACTAAACCTGCCCCGTGTCCCATTTCGGCTCTGCGATATCTGTTCCTACCGCTAGCGGGAGGCAAATGGTTTGCCGTGGTTGAACTTAAACAAAGATTTCGGAGAATTGGCGTTCGGCCCTAAGCTCGGTGAAGGTTAGATTTGCAGGTACCCAAAGGTCATATTTTATTCACTCGGGTACCATTTGGTCTGAAGAACACAACGAAAGTGTTCTAGGGAATGATGGACTCTTTCGTGTCTGACGTACCCTGTACAACAGCTTACATTAACGATGATATTATATGGGCCAACAATTACGTATTCGGCGGCAGAAATTATTTTCAAAAGCCGTAGAATGGCGAATACATTTTAATCCAGAAAACGTTCTGATAGGTTGGCAAGTGCGGTTCTTCGATCTGTCTCAGCGGAGTGATGTATGACAATAGATTCGAATGTACAGCCTATCAAGCACTATACGGTCCCATTACTAAAAAACAATCTTGCCGGTTTATTGGTATGGTGAAATTCTTTAGACTGCATCTCGCAGAGAGGCCGTTAAGCGACATATTTTATCTAAGTTAAGTAGTGCCAATATACCGTTTCATTGGTCGGACGAGACTCAAAAAGCGTTTATCCTATGTAATCAGAAATTAATCAACGAAACTGTTTTAACTTTCTCGGTAGGTAATATGTCAACTGTTACAGACGCGTAAGTTATTGGCATAGGAGCAGTGTTAATGTGGACGGATGTCCAACGCAATTTATAATTCGCACACTCACTAAGGCGGAGTAAAACTATACCATCACAGAAAAGGAATTACTGGCCGTACAGTAGGCACTACGTAAGTTTAAGTACTTTGTCATCTATGGACATATATACGTCCTGACCGACAATGAAGCACTAGTGCATTGGAAAACATTGAGCACTGAAAAGAAATGGGTACACGGAGCCATCGAAGAGCCGGTATCGAGAATGCGCTCAGCAGAATTTTTTCTGTGCGAGTTTCGCCACTTATCAAAGTATCAGAAGAACAGGGAATTGATGACACATGGCAGAAAATAGTCAATCAGTTAAAAAAACGGCACGGTGGTGTTCGCACCAGATTAGGCATTGAATCTGAAACACGGCATATTGGTAAGAAAAAAAGGACATACAGTGCAATAGTTGAAACTGAGCCTATAAGAACGAAATTGATGATCTTCTGGCATGATGAATTGGGACAACTCGGCGCCGGAAATCACATTCAGACATTGCAGACGAGATTGTGTTGGCCTGTCATGACTAAGGAAATTCGTATCTATTATCAACGTTGTAAACAACAAAAAAGGAAATGTCACCCAGATTGCTTTCGATGACACTACAAGGAACTAATTTCTGCATATTGTTCAGGTTGGTATCTGGAAGGCATAGTAAACTGCCAGGTTAACCCGTAAACCCAGGATCGCATAAGCGCTGCACCATAGCGGATGATCAAGAGTGCCTAAAACAACTAACATTGGGCGCCACACAGCTACAAGCCTATGCAAGATGACCTACACGCACTCGCCTAAGAATCAGCAACAACGTCATGGTCGCAAAGATTGAACCCATTGCACTATATGCTGTCAACAATCGTACGTATTTTGTGCGCGTAGAGCACAATACAGTTTTCGTTGTTGTACTTGATCGTTTGATTAGAGGGCCAAGACCGACTCCTGAGGGAGGAAGACGTAGTAATAACCAATTTTGAGACCGAGAACGGTCTAAGTTTCTTATCTAGGGCTGGCGTGAATACAACATTATGTCCTCGCAGAAGTGCACGGATTAAGATGAAAGAGTTAGCACAGTGCGAGCTTGAAGTAAACACCAAATCCTATTGTATTTAACCAGTCGTCGAACAACATAACAAAACTACCACCAGACGCAACGCACTGACGCGTTTCGACCTTCCATGATCATCATCAGATTACGACTGCAAACTGAATAGCGAAGATCAAACCGCACTGCATATATTTGGAAAGCAAAATTATATATGCGGCTCTCACTTCTAGTAATCTTGCACAAATTTTACGTGACTGGAAATGTCGGCTGTACAATTTCTATGCAGTCAAGAACATTAGCTGTTTGTAGCTTTCGCCACACACATATATATATAGACAATATAATTAAACAATAAATGATTGCGCGGGTGGTGGTAACAATTCTTTAAATCAAGTTTGCGAGCTTGAAGTATATGCAATGTACCGTCCAATTATTCCACATTCTTGACCAAAATATATAGTGGTTAAAGGGCGTAATACCAGCTCCTACTGATGAGTCGCCAGTAAGCACGAAACGAATTTGCATGAGATTATAGTTTCCGTTCATGCTGCATTTGGTTTATCCTTCTGGTCACAACTGAACTAATTTTTTACCAGGTTGGCTACCAATTCGCTAGCCAGGACTTTCAACTTCGATTTGGTTTCTGCGTTCGGATAAATTTAATTCGTGGTTATTCCTGTCTAATTGACCCACTGTTATACATGCATTCTTAGTTGATTCAATTCACATTAATGATGGCTTCAAAATTAATATTGTGCAACTATCTAATTAAACAAACATTGGTTGCGCGGGCGGTGATAAAAATTACTATTATTCAATTATTATAATCAAGGTTGCGGTCTTGATATAAACACCTGACCCATTACTTACAATGTTCGTTTAACTATTATTCAATGTTGCGATCTTGATATAAACACCTCACCCATTATAAACATACTTTTGTCATTATAAACTAAGCAATGTATAATTTTGAAAAGGCAATTCATCCAGTAGACCGGTTTCGTCCTTGTTGGAAATTCATCACGTACTGCCCACAATTTGCCGAGGATAGGGCTCGAACCTGGGCATGTCGGTTTCGGAATCTGTTGCTCTACCCGCTGAGACATCTCGCTACATTGGATGAATTGCCTTTTCTACACTATAAAATATCAGTTCATAATGGCCAATATATGTGCACAATGCATCAGTTGTTTATATCAAGATCGCAAATTTGATTAAAGTAATTGTGAACACTGCCCGCGCAACCAATTTTCATTTAATTATATATAGTTTCAAATCAAAACCACTTCCCCATTTGGTGTGGTTTCTGTTCTAAAATGACAGATTGTGGATGGTTAGTTGGAAATTCAGGTATAAATGGATGCCATATAGGCTCAACCTTAAAGGAAAGACTAAAAAAAATTAGTTAGAGTATAACTGAGAATTATTTTTAGTGTGCGGCAGTGTGGCTCAATAGTTAAAGCACCAGATTCCGAAGCAGACCTGCACAGGTTCGAGCCCCATCCGCGGCAAAATGTGCCCAGTACGTGCTGAGTTCCTAATAAGGATGAAACCGGTCTACTAGACTAATTGCCTTTTCCACACTATAAAACACTTATTTTATACTGACAAGGGTATGTACATAACGGGACGGGTGCTTATGTCAAGATCGCAATCTGGATTTCAAATACTAGTGTGCAAATGTCTTGACCCGTGTATTGTGAGATTATTTATTTTCACACCGGTTATTTTGGCATCCAATTTCGGATAAGCTCATCCAACCAAGTATTTGACACTTAATGAGTTAGATCTAATGTACAAATTGGTACTCTTATATCCTTACATAGCTCCACCACGTTAAATAGGAATATGTGTTCAGAAATCCCATAAAATGACGATTCTCGTTTATTGCTTAAAACAAATAAAAATCGGCCAAACGAAAGAATGGCTTTAAGATTAGTGAAGAATCGTGATATAGGTAGTTAGATAATTAGCGCGATTGAAAGGTCGATAGATAGGCAAAAGACAAAATGACTGTCACATCGATTGATAAATAGTTGGGTATACTGAAAGATGGAAATTTCGCTCTATATATATATATATATATATATATATATATTAAGATATTGATGAATAGATATGTAGATGAGTCAGAGATTGGGATTAACTTAACATACGATCAGATAGGTATTTAAATAGACGAATATGCATATATATATATATATATATATATATATATATATAAGTTTTGATGGATGGGTGTGTAGATAGACAGGAGGGACAGTAGATATATAAATAGATAAATGGATTCATTGGTTGGTTTAGAGGTTGATCAATATAAAGAAAATTATATGGGCAACTCATAGATAAAATATTGTTAAATGAACATATAAATAGAGAGCATGAACGCATTACAAATGGACAGATGTTTTTTTATAAAAATCATATATAGATTGATTGATAGAATTATAAGGATGTACAAAGGCAGGAGGTCGATAAATGATTAGATATGTAGGTTACTTATTTAAAGGGAAACCTGGAATCGCGTAAACCTTAGATTTGTATTCATGTATAGAGAAGTAAAACGTAAGACAGAATGAAGTTTTAGATGTTGAATTGGAATAACGTAACCACATAGTTGGTTAATTGTAAGCTGCTGACATACAGAAATATATTTAGGTACAAAGATGGTTTGATAAATTAATGAACGATGAGGTGGGAAAATTTGCTTGCATAAAAAGATAAAGTGATAAATAGGCAGTTTCACATGTATTCGAATACATAGATAGATAAAGTAATGAATAGGAACATAACGATATATTTGATAAAAGTAATGTTTCTAACGATAGATTAATATGTAATCTAAATGAATATATATTTAGGCGGTTGTGGCGGTAGGTAGGACGATTTATAGATATAAGATGTGAGAGATATTCTCGGATTGTGCACATGGTTGATGCAGTATTTGACGGATAAAAACACTTCGTTAGGTATTAATTATCTATTTATAGCAGACGCAGGCCAAATTTTCACACCTAACTACCACATAGGCTCTTTTCACATCCGTTGTTCTAATTCAAATGTCATTGTTAATGGGCGCACGTGTTGTCTACGTGTACAAATTCGTCAAACTCCTAATGAGGTAAAACATTTTGCTCAATTAATTGCTGAAAGCGTGTGCAAGTCTAGAGGACTCACCCAGTGATTAATGTGCATGCCTGGTTAATAGAAGGTAAGAGAAGTCAAAAACTTTGGGATTCGTGTCAATGACCTATTTTACGGCAGCAACAAGCGGTAAGTTACTGGGACAAAAGCTCTGCAAGCTTGGTTTGCAATAGTCATAATTTCACACATTCATCATTCATTCACCAGTTCATTAACTCGTGCATTTATTCTGCAATTTATCTAAAAAATTAAACCCGTAGATACACCATGAGCGTGTGAAATCCAATGCAATTACCATAACCTCATTTGTGTTAATGAAATCATGCTCTCTTCCAAGGTAAGAAAAGGAGGACACAGAAAGAGATGTAAATATCAACATTTTACAAGATCTGGTCTCATACGTGATTATTTGGATACTGCGAAAACAAATAAATTGGATGATTATAGATGCATAGCGATATGTATTCATAACAGAAAACCGAGCTTAATTAGGCATTCTATTGAAATTTAGTCAATAGACATAATTCTGAATGAAAAAGCGTCTATAATATCACTAGGTTCAATTTTGAACAAAGAATTAAACAATGGAAGGATGTGACGACTGCATGATTCGAAATGACAAATTGACTCTCGCAAAATTTAAGAATTTAAGATTACGATTAATTTAGTATTTAGGCTAACAAATTTACTACTTATTAATCAATTATTCATAGAAAGATCCCTCAAAATTTAATCTTTTATTTCTTGTTATACTATTGCATCTATCCATCAATTATACTTCCCTTACATTTCTGATTCTTCTATTAGTTAATTTTATTGTCTGGACATGCATTTGACTTCATATCTTAATTAAACCTTTGATTTAAATAACATGATGATTACTTTTAAATATGAAAAGAAGGATAAGCCAAAGTGAGTACGAACGGACAGTATAACCACATGTGCATATTCGTGGATTTTCTGGAGTACAAGGTGATCAGAAGTTAACACCAATCCCATTGTATTTAACCAGTCGTCGAACAACATAACCAAACTACCGCCAGTCGCAACGCACTGACGCATTTCGACCTTCCATGATCATGAACAGAGTACAACGACAAACTGACTAGCGAGGATAAAACCGCATTGCATATATATGGAAAGCAAAATAGGATATGCGGCTCTCACCTCTGGTAGCCTTACATACATTGTACGTGACTGCAAATGTCGGCTGTACAATTCTTATGCAGTCACGAACATTAGCTGTTTGTAGCTTTCGCCACACACACACACACACATATATATATATATATATATATATATATATATATATATATATATATATATATATATATAGACAATACAATTAAAAAATAATTGATTGCGCGGGTGGTGGTAACAATTCTTTAAATCAAGTTTGAGAGCTTGAAGTATATGCAATGCGGTTTGATCCTCGCTTGTCAGTTTGCCGTCGTATTCTGATGATGATCATGGAAAGTCGAAAAGCGTCAGTGCTTTGCGACTGGCGGTAGTTTTGTTATGATGTTAGACAACAGGTTAAATACAATGGGATTGCTGTTTACTTTAGGCTCGCAAACTTGATTTAAACAATTGTTACCACCACCCACGCAATCAATTATTGTTTAAAGGTGTTCAGAAGTAGTTGTAATTCTCAATTTTTGTAAACTTTAGAATAACTTGAAATCAATTGTATTGACACCATGTACCGACTCGGCAGCCGTGATATTGGTACTCTTCACAGACTTGGTACATATATTACATATAGTGAGTTGGTTTTGAAGTCGCATTGTCGAATACTTCATATGATTTTTACTCGACTACTTCAGGATTATACATTATTATAGCAGATTGTAAACTCCGATTGTCCCCACATTCATTACTCAAATATGTAGTTGTTATAGGATGTGACACCGGCTCCTACTGATGAGTCGCCATTAAGCACGAAACGAATAGACACATGAAATAATAACTTTCATTCATGCTGACTTTGTTTAATCCTCCTGAACGTATTTGGACTAATTTGTTACGAGGTGCGCAACACCTAATATACAATTGCATATATATTAGATTTTCGCAACATATAGTATCTAAATACTGATTACTTACTTACTACACGTATCATAGTTATTCTGATGCGCAAAAAATTAAACTAAGATTAAAGCATCGTACTTCCACTTATATATTTATACGCCTGTATGCAATTGTTATTAATGCAATACTTTGTAATCATTGTCGCACACACATGTACACACGAAAGTCCACCACGTGCACCTATCTAGTGAAGCGTCAGTAGAGATCAGCCAAAATGCAATTGGACAGCCAAAGGTATAATATCGAGCTCTAAATGAAATTTTACACTTGCTTTCTTTGCCGGTCTTTACTTGTATAATGAACTCTGTTTTGATCAAAAGACCTGAAAGAGGAATTGTGAACTATCTGGCTTTAGGCACATCAATGATCAGATAATTGTGCAACACCCAATGTCGCACCAAGTTATAACAGTCCATAACTGATATTGCATATTCTCCAAAATTCACGTATACAGTCTTTTTTCTGAATAGTCAAAATTTATTGTCACTAATTAAGGCAGTTAATCTCCATTTTAATTGAAAGATTTGGGCCTTTTTAATTAATCTAAAAATAGCACGTTTTCGAAAAATCGCCAAAGTATTCGGTAATTTTTTCCAGCACAATATAAAATTTCTCATTCTGTATATTTCATAATCAGTGTTCAACAGTTCTATCGAATTCAAGGAACCACTAACTGTCAGTAGATTGCCTCTAATTAACTCTATTCTTCCCCGGAATGGGGAAACGAAACAAGACACGTCCAATTATTATAATCAAGTTTGCGGTCTTGATATAAACACCTGACCCATTAATTACTTACATATGTCAGTATAAACTAAGAATTGTATAGTGTAGAAAAGGCAATTCATCCAGTAGACCGGTTTCGTCCTTATTGGGAACTCATCATGTACTGGCCAGAATTTGCTGCGGACAGAACTAGAACCTGGGCACGTCTGCTTCGGAACCTGGTGCTCTAACCACTGAGCCATCCTTTAAGACACGTCCAATGCCTAAAATATCCACGTTGTTTCTCACTGATGAGACGACACGTGAGTTGGATGGCCGTTTTAATTCAGCAAAATTGATTTAAATAATGCTTATCAACATAAATGTGGGAAAAATTCTTTAACTGGCAATATTATAGTTGCTATCTTTATTAAGAAGAATCAGGAAATATTGTTTGAAATTACATGTTTTCGCTCTATAGCTTAGAATGCATTAGTCACGTTCAACCTTGTGTTCAGTGTTATGGATGTCTATTATCCGGTTACTTGTCTATCGGGCTTGGTGATTAAATGTCTTGCCGACAATACCCATGTGTCAGACTAGTTATGATGGGCCGGTCAATTTAGGGGGTTTAACAAAATAGCGTATCTTTCAACAGTATTTAAAAATGGAGATATATGCGTTAATAAATAACTATCGGATAACTCCTTTTTGCAGTAAACTAGACATGTAATACACCTTTGCGTAGATTCATATACAAATGTGTGTGGTTGTTACTTTGTGATTGTTTGGTGTGTATTACCACGAGAAGATTGCAATGTATGCAGATATTAATAAGTTATGGAAAATTTAGTAGATGTGCAACTGGTTATAGAGATGTGACTGGTGTATATTTCCAGACTGTAAGTTTTGTTTAAATTAATTTTATCAACTCCTGTGCAATAAATAATTGCTTATTTGTATATAAATTAATTGTTCCCTAATCCAATGTAATGTATGACGAGGCTGAGATCATCCATTAAATACGTATTAGGAAAAAAATCAGTACTAGCAAGGACTAACTGGTGAATATGAATATAAGAAATACCTGATTCATTTTTCCTGATTTCTGGGGCAATTCCCATAAAGTTTTCAAATCCTGCTCGAAGGTTCCGCGAAATTGTGCTTAATAAACAATGGATTAGAATAGAGAATAATTAAGCAGTTGTTGATTGTGCAGTTGGTGATAGAATTTAATTTAATACGATATGCAAACATGACAAATACAACAATCTGACTTTTAACTGATGAATCTCGTTGCGCAGTGCTATCATTCTTGTTATCGATTTGACCGCATTTTTCTTGTGTGGGACAATTGATAGCACTCTTAGGTCGGTAAAATCTAGAATTTTGATCATTTTCAGGTTATCTGATTTTTGGCCTCGTTTGATGGGTTCTCACTTGTCCCTTCTTTTTGAAGCCTTCCATCAGCTGATTGTCTGAAAATGACGTTGTAGCAAGATTTTCCATAGTTCCTTTCCCTATATTTCGAGACCGAATTTCTAGTCTCATCTTCAGGGTTGACACAATACGCACAGCAAAAAAAAACAACTTGTGGCCAATGTAGTATCCTCATTTAAGACATATCTATTTATATTTATTTTAATTCTAAATGTATTTTTTATTGTCTGCCCAATATCCGGTCTTCATACCTAGTCTCTAATACTCAAATGTATATACAAAAACTTATCCCTGTCCCCCTCCGCGCACACAACCACCTATAAACATATGTATTTTACTAAAGTGACATTTTTTATTGAATAACTATAAGTACACCTAATGGATTGACATACACGCCTATCCATGATGTCTATATTTTAATTTCTGTTCCGGACGCATATAAAGATCAACAAAATTTTGATTTCAATATTGCAGTAATCCTCACATGCCCCCAGTTTACCTAATCCCATCACGCTTGTAATCGGTTATAGATCGAGAGAGAGGTTAATAAAACTGTTGAAAGAATATATAGTATTATTCTATCGTTTTTGACAAGATCGAATACGGAGTCTACTCTAACGAAATCGTCTCTCAACCAAATACACATAAATACTCATATCCTATATAAATTAGTTTCTCCATTAAAATATCTGTGTCGAAATCATGTATATACCTATATAATACATTATTTTTATTTTATTTTTATTTAAATTTTATTTATTTACTTATTTATAATTATATATATATATACTCACTTCTTATAAAAACATCCATTTATATATAATTCCACATGCTATATATTATGTATATATAGATAAGCATGTACGCATCCATGTGGGTTCTTCCCACATCTTTAATATATATCTATATATCCATCATATATATATATATATATATATTACGTATATACACCATACATATAATATGAATATCATACAAGCAACACAGTGAGTCCCTCAACGGATATATTATATCAGTCAAAACGCTTTTGATAACATTTATATATCTATTTTTATGTTTATCTATATACATATATATCTGGCCCTATATATATGTATATATATATACATCTATAAGCAAGACACGTCATTTATAATCAAGTTTGGGTCTTGATTTGACCTTAATTACTTACAATATCACACTAAGAATTGTATAGTGTAGAAAAGGCAATTCATCCAGTACACTTTTCTACATTATACAATTCTTAGTTTATACTGATATATGTAAGTAATTAATGGGTCAGGTGTTTATATCAAGACCGCAACCTTGACTATAATAATTGTTATCACCACCCGCGCAATCAATGTTCGTTTAGTTTTGATTCTTGTTGTTTTGTTTCTTCAAAATATTTCGACATTCTTTGGTGGATTTCTTCTTCGGTTCACCCATCATTATAAGTTTTAAAATACAAACTAACGAAGCAAGAGCGATATTTACTCTGCCTATACAATTAATAGTTCTGACTGGCCTTTCACTAGATTCTTGATTGTCAAATGTGTGTTTTTGTGAATTCCGTAACCGTTATGTCCATCCAACTAAGTGAAGCTGGAGTGGCTGAATATGACTTTAACATTTACATGTATTAGACTATTTGTTAAATATACATAATGTGAAATGACGTAACTGTGTGGCAGAGGGGAGGTGATAGACTAATAAATTAGAAACAGTCGTCATAACCACATGCAATTGTAAGTTTTAAAATTTGAAATCCGAACAAGGCATGAACATGTGAAACCACTCAGGTTGTACTCAAGATAGGCTTATTTTATAACCTTTGTTGCCATATCATTAAATAAGCACACGTCACGCATGTGCATTTATATGTGTATGCATAACAAAAAATATTTAGTTAAATATAATTAAGACACATGTACGACCATCAAAATGAAACTGCAGTCGATTGACATTAATTTACCCTTTTGCACGCGTCAGACTATTTATTTACTTTTAACGTTTAAAATACTGTTTTACAAGAGTGATATCAATAGGTAGGGTTGGGGGAAAGCCTTAAAAATACCTATTCAGTAAATAAGAAGCTTAATTAAGCTATTGAATGAAATAAGTGACAGTTAAACATGAAAATTTTGACAATTATTTAAAGAAAGAATTATCAATATAAGGTAAGAAGGTAGAAGACCATTAACATGCGTTCAAATCACTAAGAGTTTTAAAATTAAACGAACAGTTTAGAGAGAAATTAAGGAGGATTATATTCTCAATAATTGATTAACCAATAATAAGATGATAGGCCCACTAATAAGCATGTCTTAATCTGATGTTCCTAATAATTTATTAGAGCTAGCTTCAGATTCTGTTTCATTCAATAGTTTTTTCTTACCATTAGCTATTGCTGTATTCTAAATCGAACATAACGATTTTTCATCAGCTGTTTCATTCATAATATAATCTGTAGATTTAATTTCGATAAGTTCTCTAATAAATCTCGTCATCCTGTTACGACTTTAGGTTGCTATGCGTTTGCATTCACCCCAGTTATTAGTTGGTCCCATCTGTACTACACGACAGTAAAGACCATATTTAGCATCATATTCACACTTACATGAGGTTCTATTTTCGATTCTTCTTACTTTGATTGGGAGCATGGTCTCACCAACATACATGAGACTACAAACATCGTATGGTATTTAATGCACTCCTGGTGTTTCCAAAGGTTCAATTTATTTTCTTTTTGGTTAGGGATTCTGGTGCCTGGGGGCAATGACTGTTTTAAAACGATCCTTAAGTTATATTTTAAAGCTATTGATTTACTTTTCTACTTAATTAAGAGTCTGGTAGTACCATGATCTGAAACTATTCCTTCCCTTTAGTGATATTTGTGGGAAACTGTTTTTATTGCTTAGCAAGAGAAAAGGAACCTATTATTATTGTACAATGCGACTTTTGCTGAATAAAGTATTTGTTGATATTTTTGACTTCAGTGAGCTAGCAGAATTGATAGCACTCGTAAGTCGGTAAATCTTGAATCCTTTACATTTCCAGTTGCACCGATTATTGGCTTTGATTAGTGAGTTCTCACTTGCTCCTTCATTTTGATGCTGTCCATCAGCTGCTTGTCTGAAAATGACATTGGAACAAAAAAGAGTGTAATATCTTGTTCCAACGTCATTTTGAGAAAAGCAGCTGATGGAGGGCTTTAAAATGACAGTACAACTGAGAACCCATCAATCAAGGCCAATTATCGGTGCACCTGGAAATGTAAATGATTCAAGATTTTAACGACATACGACTGCTACCAATTGTCCCACACAAGAAAAATGCGATGACATCCACAACAATAAGGACAGTACTAAGAATCAAAACTAAACATTTAATCTAGCACAATTGCAGATGTGTAATGAGTAATACTTCCTCAATTAAAAGTTATATCGAATAGGACCACAATAACATACCAAAATCAGCATGCAACAAAGGTATTGTGTCATGTACAGTATTCGTGTCGTTCTCACTGACGACTCATCAATTATAGGGGGCACTATGATCCAATCCCACCATATATTTGGTGAAATGCCATACATATTTGTGATAGAGTAAATTTGGAATACCGTATTTAGCACCACGACTTCAGAGGAGAAACGCAACTTTATATTTGCCAAACCTATAAAAATTTCTAACATGATGATTTTGAAAATTGGTATTTTTTTCTAGACAGTTTGATTACTCGGCAGAATAAATATTATTGCCACTTAGTTAATTCATGTATACCAATTCATGAGAAATATTGATTCAATTTTAGTTACACATTTCGCAAGACATCGCAAAGCCACCATCAGATAAACATAGTGTCCGTTTGAACTTCATCACAACAGTTGATGCTTATCAGGAACCATATATGTCCATTTTAAAAGTTGTTGTTTTTGGTTGCTCATTGCGATCATCATATTTAACGCATCCACGAGTTTATTTTGTGGGTGGTCGATTATCACTCTCAATTCCGCTATGATCCAATTTATTCTCATTTCCAATTACGCGCTGATCTCGGCTGCGTGGTATCTGGATGCTGATTCGTCCCATACATCCGAAGGTTTGCACAAAATTCGTACTATCCACTGGAAATAAAGTTCCAACTAAGCTTGGTTGTATGACGTTTTCGTACCTCATTTCCATTACCTTCCTCAGAAATCTAAACTGAGGTTGTACTCACGTAGAAATTTTAATAACAGTTATTGGCATAAAATGACAGTCACACGTCCCGCATGTGCATCTGTCTGTCTATACATAACTAAAAAGATTCAGTTAAATATAATTGATACACATGTACGTACATCTAAATGAAACTGCAGTCAATAGACATTAATTTACTCTTTGCACGCGTCAGACTAAACATTTGAAACGCTGTATTATTAGAATAATCTCAATAGGTAGAGTGGGGTTGCAAGATACGAAAATAAGCGTTCAAATAACTAAGAGATTGAACATCAAACGAGTAGATAGAGGTGAAATTTGGGAAGACTATATTCTCAATCATAGATTGAATAATAAGCCCACAAATAAGTCATTCGTAATCCGATTTTCTTAATCTTTTACTTGAGCCAACTTCAGTTTCCAATTCATGCAATCGTTTTTTCCTGTCATTTGCTAATGCGGTATTCCAAATCGAACCTAAAGATGTTTCAACAGCTGTTTCATTAATAAACCTATTTCAAGATATAATTTCGATAGATTCCCTAATCAGTCTCGTCATCCTATTAAAACTGCATGTTGCTATGCTTTTGCAACCATCGCAGTTAATAGTGTGTCCAGTCTCCACTACATGACAAGCAAGATCAGATTTAGCAATATGTCCATAATTAAATGCAGTTTTATTTTCACCTCTTCTTACCTAGATTGGACGCATGATCTCACCAACATACATGAGGCTGCAATAATTGCAACGGTTTTCATAAACTCCTGATGTTTCTAAGGGTTCAATATTTTCTTTTTGGTTAGGGAGTATAGTGCCTAATGTAAGGGATTTTTTACAGTTGTCCTTATCTTGTATTTTAAGCTATTCATTTTAATTACCTACTTAATAAAGAGTTCCGTAATACCATGACCTTACGCACTTCCTTCTCCTTGTCCGATTTCGTTTGCCTAACTTTAGGATTAAATGTTCTCACGATATCCGTCATTGTTGCATCTAATAAACGAAGAAAATACTCGTTAGCCTTGAATATATCGCGTAGTCTACATAATTCTAACTTACTATGGTTGATACCTGTGTTATCTGAGGCTTCTAAATGTTAATGACGTTAGGATACCGATTATCATACGATACAGGTGATTGTACTTGAAATAAAGAAGGATTCCGTAATATGTATCCTTCATATAAATATCTCTTTCTAATTTCTGACCTTTACAAAATAATTTTGACATCCAAAAAAGGCAATTCACCTGATGATTCACTTTCCAGAGTAAATTGAAGTTCGCTCATTCGATTAGCTAAATTTAAGAAATTTACCTTCTCAATATCAACATAGGTACAATTTTCGTTTCAGTGGAGTCTTATTAAAGAAAATGAGACGGCAATCTCAGTTATGTCATTTTACATGGAGTGTATAAAACAGTCTCACGCATGCAAATGGTAAATTCTTATTCAGCCATTCTAGCCTCATTTAGATGAACATAACAGCTACGGAAATGCACATACACATGTGTGACACACGACTATCCATTGGAAGATCTGTCTGAAGTATAAATATTATAGCCAGAGGAAGTACCACGCTAATTTGTTACTAGGATCGCAACACCTAATACATACTTGCATATATATTAGTTTTCCGCAACAAACAGTATTTTACTTTTATATATTGCATTGAATGATGTCATGCTTACCGCGAAATGTGATAACTGATATCGATCAAGGCCAGAGTGTATGGATTTACTGGAGTAACAGGTGTTCATAAATTGTTGTAATTCTCAATTTCGGTGAACTATAGCATAAATTGATATCCATCAGGTTGGTACCATGTACCGACTCGGAAACCATAGTGTTAGTACCATGTACCTTTTCGGTACAAAAATGTAGGTAACGGTTACTAACGCAATAGCCATAGTTTTAGTATCCTTATAAGACTTGGTATATATATTATATAGTGTGAGTTAGCGTTGAAGTCGCATTGTCGTTGACTTTAGATGATGTTAGCTTCACTATTGCAGGTTTACACATTCGTCTAGGAGATTGTACCGTCCTATTATCCCACATTCTTCACCCAAATATACAGTGGTTAAAGGGCGTAATACCGGCTCCTACTGATGAGTCGCCAGTAAGCACGAAACGAATGTGCATGAGATTATACTTTCAGTTCATGTTGCCTTTGGTTTATCCTTCTGGTCACAAATGAACTAATTTGTTACTAGGTTCGCAACACCTAATACATAGTTGCATATATATATATATATATATATATATATATATATATATATATATATATATATATATATATATATATTAGTTCTCCGCAACAAACAGTATTTAGCTTGCTTCACTAGTTTGTTTATTTAACTAGTGAGAATGTACCAACCGAAGAAGGCTTCCAATAAATGCAGCCGAAATATTTTGTTGAAGAAAGTAAATTACTGGAAAACTACCTGTTTTAGTTAAATCGCAGATCAGGTAATTTCGATTGATCTAGCTTCGCAAAAATATTTTACATTTAAGTTACGATGAATTTGTTGTTTAGCGACTGCTTATTTAAAGTGTTTTTGTTTATTTGATTTAAACGTAGCTCTCACCTCCCGCATATTCAGCGATGTTTCTTGTAGTACTGCCAGGTTTAGTCGAACACCCAGCCAATGTTCATTTAATTGGATGAACATCATCTGTTCCAAACTTTCAAACTATTTGAATTAAGTCAAATTGGCCATTCGGGCATTGCGTACTGTCAACAAATAGCTGTCGGAGCAAATATAAAGTCAGTTCGAAAAGATAAAGGTAATGGTATGAAATTGAAGTACAAATTTTGCTTCTAATAATTACTAACACAAACTAAGGATACACAGTTTTATTAATAAAGTTTGCGAACTTGAAGTAAACACCAATCCCATTGCATTTAACCAGTCGTCAAACAACATAGAAAACTACCGCCAGTCGCACGCACAGACGCGTTTCGACCTTCCATGGTCATCTTCAGAGTACGACGGCAAACTGACTAGCGAGGTTCAAACCGCATTGCATATATATGGGAAGCAAAATAAGATATGCGGCTCTCATCTCTAGTAGTCTTGCATACATTGTACGTGAGTGGTTAAATTCAATGGGATTGGTATTTACTTCAAGCTCGCAAACTTGATTTAAAGAAAAGTTACCAGCACACGCGCAATCAATTATTGTTTAGTGATACACAGATTCATAAAGGAAAATGTAGATAAATAAATTTAAAGTTAAATATAAAGAGATATAAAAAAGCGGAATGTCTGAAAGAGATTTATTAGATGGCAAAATTAATGAAGGAAAAAAATAGATAGAAAATTTTAAAATATGATGACAGACCAGAAAGGATTAATAAGACTGATATATATATATATATATATATATATATATATATATATATATATATATGATAAATGGTTAGATGGATAGATGAACATTTGATTAATTGAATAAATTTATAGATGGATCGGTAGTCAATTGAATAAAAATATGGATGAATGATTGGATGTCTATAAATGCAGAAAATAAATAAAGAAATTTACTTATAGATTGATTGATTATTTGCAGCATGGAAAAATAAATATATTAATATAATGTTAGATGATAAAATAGTTTTAAAAATCGATAGATAGATAGATAGATTATTGATGGAGAGATAGATATATACGTAAGTATGTAGGTTGTTAGAGGCAGGGATGGATAGAAAGGTAAGTAAGCAGATTTATTTACCGTCTATAGAGTAATTATTATTTATGAAATGATTTAGAATTGTGTTTTACTATAAAAATTAATAATTATTTTCGAAGCCATATGCTGAATCTTTTCAGATTTCCATTCAAATATTTTTGATGTCAAGAAACCACATTCCGTCAGTCATCTTGTCATAAACCCATTTTCATGAAATATCATGAAAATCTACACTATATATATAAACAATACAATTAAACAATTATTTATTGCGCGGGTGGTGGCAAAAATCCTTAAAATCGAGTTTGCGAGCTTGAAATAAGCACCAATCCCATATTATTTAAACAGACGTCAAACAATATAGCAAAATTAAAGTCAATTACAAGTACTGGCGCGTTTCGACCTTCCTTGATCATCATCAGATTACGACGGCAACTGACCGGCGAGGATCAAACAGCACTGTATATATATATATATATATATATATATATATATATATATATATAGCTATATATAATGCTTTGCTAAGCTATTTAATTTTCTTTTACATTACTATAATGTAAGTTTTCTCTTTACTGGATAATTCGGTTTTCCAACGCACCAGGAAGTTAAGCCATGGAATGTAGAAAAATCAAGTTTGCTATTTTTAAATAAGCACCAATCCCATTATATTTTTTGTCAGTATAAATTGAGCATTTTAAAATGAAGAATTGGAAATTTGTCCAGCAGACCGGTTTATTTCATATTGACAACTCTTCAAGCACTATCCAGAAATTTTGCCGCCGTAAGTGCTCGAGCTCAGGCATGTCTGTATTTGGTCTATGACTTTCCACTGCGTCAATCTATCGCAAATTGCATAAAACTGTCATTTATATAGAGAAAAATATTTTTGGCCAACCTTTCCTTCAGTTGGAGCCTACGATCGTTTAAGCTAGGCAATTATTTTCTCCAACACATATGCACACAATTTTAATTGTGTTTAAATATATATAAATTGATGTACATAGGCTGATTTATTGATGTTGTAGTGAAAATTTTTCGATTAATATATCCCATTTACTCTGTCTTATAAACATTTTCGAGTGTTCTAAGGCCTACTTAAAAGCCAATTTGGCAAATAGAAGGCGAAATCCAGCTAATAAGTGGAGAGTTTACTCATTCAAACTGACCACCAAAAATACCTTTCGATTTTGTGCATTTATTCCCTCTCAGTTGGCATATATCCTTTTGCGCCGATGTATTTGCAAGCACGTATGCAGGACATTTACTTTTGTTTGCTTGAGGTGTAATGAGTGCCCTTTGTGATGAGAGCACTCGTACGCTCTCTAGTATTGTTGAAAATCCCGATTAAAACCACTTGATATAGCCTCTCATTTAAAACGAAGACTGAAAATTGCAATTACTACGAAATGTTGCATCATTGCCTTAAATTCTCAGTTGTTCTATCCTCGAGTGTTTGCGCTAGGAAATGCAAACCTAAAATCAGCGAATTCAACAGGCTCAATAAATGCATGAATTTAAACAGAATAGAAAAATTCACTCCCTTATAGACCTTTATATATATATATATATATATATATATATATATATATATATATATATATATATATATATATATATATATATATATATATATATATATATATATATATATATATATATATATATATAATTAGCAAGAATATTTTTAACAATTCGAAAAAAACTATATACCGGCATTCAATTTAAAAAATATCTAGCCAAACGTCAGTCATTAACCTGTCTTTCAAAAAATATAAAACATTACCTATTCTTTAACGTATAAACACACACACACACACATATATATATATATATATATATATATATATATATATATAGAGAGAGAGAGAGAGAGAGAGAGAGAGCAGCAGCATTCATATAATACCGGCAAGTAAGTGAATGAGCCATAACAAATTAACGCACTTAGTTTTATTTCTCATTATTTGCCAATATACGTGGAAATATTAACCTCATTCAAGGGCAATAATTGAATATATAAAAAGTGGACGTTTGATACTTCAATAACTGTATCCTTTCAAACGACAAGTCAATGGTGAGACTCAGTCTGCTGTTTTTAATTTTACTGTGATAATTAGCGTAACGCAGGCCTAGCTGTGCAGTAAATGATTAAAAAATGATTCATACCAGATTTTGGACGAAGACTTTATGTATTAGATGAATTATCGTTCAAACTAAGTTGATTGTAATTAAGAAACTGAAGTGGGGTATTTATGATACTAATTTGGCATTATTATGCAAATAACCGGTTTTCATCAATGCCTTCATTGATTCATGCCAATATCAGTATTGTCACTGCCTTCACCCGTTGAAAAACTCAAATTACATATGAATAATCACTCTGAGTCATTAACAATTACATTTAAAATTGTCTTATTAAATTAAGTGTTGAATTAGCTTGAAAATTCTAGCTATCTACTAAGCAACTGTTTATTCCTTTTTGACTCAATAATAATTTTTACACAGAGCTTGTGCCAACAGGAATAAAGCTTGCGATCACGTGTATCGGAGCCAGAAATGTTATCAACTCTTACACAGAACTCATGCAATGCGTAAATTTTCCAATTAAATAAAAAAATTTGCAACAAATTGTATTTAATGCAAAACTAGTCGAAAGGCGTTATATCTGATTTACAATACTTTATATATAAATTAATGTTCGTACCTCGACGTCAGCTTGGCAGCGTTCCATGATGAGTACCACGGAAGATCGAAACAAGTCACTATGTTTAATTGTTTATTAATATTTAAAAATACACAAACAAGATTTAAAACCATATTCAAACGTTATATATTGTTTGTTGCGGAGAACAAGTATATATAATAGTGTCTTTGAGGTAATGCAGACCCAGTAAAAAATTAGTTTAAATAGATTATGTATATTTTCATGTACACATGCGTTTCGTGCTTACTAGCGACTCATTAGTAGGAGCCTGTTATATGCCCCCATAATCACTATATGTTTGGTCAAGTAATGTGGGACAATTGGACTATACAAGTTTCAATACGAACGCGTACTCAAGCAGTGATGGAGTTAAGTTCACATAAACTATCCGAAAATGCGAATCAACAACAGCTATATATATATATATATATATATATATATATATATATATATATATATATATATATATATATATATATATAATGTATATGCCGAGCCTCTAATGGATATCAACACTATGGTTCTTGAGTCCGTACATGATACCAATACAATAGATTTCTAGATACATAATTTTTGAATTTTGCGGGGTGCCAGCTTCATATTCTGCAATGCCACATTTTGCGTACGCGGGATGTAGCTATGCCCCAACAGTTTCACAAAGAACCGATTGATCCCAATATCCCTTTCCGTATCTGTTTGGTCTTCGATCAGGCTGGGCGTGCATTCGTCCCTTTCTTCCAAAGGCTTCGACATAGTTCATACTTACCATTGGAAATGCGGTTCTAAAAAAAGTTTGGATTAGGATCAATCGGATATTTGTGAAACTTTTTGTGAAAAGCTACAACCCGCGTATGCAAAACGCGGCATTGCAGATTTTTAAATAAGCTAAGTTTCACTAAAATTTGGAGTTACAGCAGCTTCTGAACAAATGATTCTCCAGCAAATCCATACACACTCGCCTTGGTCGATATTAGTTTACAATTTTTTCCCGATAATCGTGACATCATTCAATGAAATATGTTTCATTTGTTTCGTGAAACGCATCTGATGAAAATCTACGGTAATATAGATCGAAATATTATGAAAATAAGGTAATTTTAAATATGTAATAGTTGGAGTACTGTTTGCGGCGGAGAACTGATATATATATATATATATATATATATATATACATATATATGCAATAGTGTATTAAGTGTCGCGCATCTGGTAACAAATTAGTACATGCATTAAACGAACGTTGATTGCACAGGCAATGATAACAATTAATAAGATCAAGGTTTCGATCTTGATATAAACACCTAGCCCATTAAGTAAATACATTTGTCAGTATAAACTAAGAATTTTATAGTGTAGTGTAGACCGGTTTCGTCATTATTGGGAACTCATCACGTACTGGCCAGAATTTGCCTCGGTCAGGGCTCGAACCTGAGCACCTCTGCTTTGGAATCTGGTGCTCTAAACTACTACCACCTAAAGGAAAAGAGACTCACTGTGTTACATTAGTGAGTATATGATTGAAAGTAGTGTGTAGTGTGCGACAGTGTGGCTCAGTGGTTAGAGAACCAGATTCCGAAACAAACGTGCCTAGGTTCGAGTCTTGTCTGCGGCAAATTCTGGCCAGTACGTGATGAGTTCCCTAAAAGGGCGAGACCAGTCTTCTTGATGAATTGCCTTTACTACACTATAAAATTCTTAGTTTATACTGACATATGTAAATAATAAGTGGGTCAGGTACTTATATCAATATCGCAACCTTGATTATAATACTTGTTATTACCGCGAGCTTGAAGTAAAAACCAATACCATCGTATTTAACAAGTCGTCGAACAACATAGCAACGAGTTGTTAAATATAATGGGGATTGGTGTTTACTTCAAGCTTGTTAACTTGATTTAATATATTTTTTTACCACCACCCGAGCAATCAATGATGGTTTAATTGTGTTACCTTATTTTTCGTTCGACTTTTGTGGTGCCACGCTTAAATTAGAATTGGAAACTAATATGCGATTTGGTTAATTACAAGTATTGCTCTTTACAGTAAAAACATGACACTCTTTGTGGTAAATGTTGATGTTGCGTAAAAATTGCGAAGTTTTTTCTGAACGTTTTATCATCTCCGCTATTATTTAATTAGGCATATCACCCGTCTAAAATGAGTTTAGAGAGAAGTTTCTTTAATTGCTATCAATTACGCAAACCTGGTGAGATCTTAAATTAACCTCAAAAATTTATTAGGATATATTTAATCCACAAGTTCTTTTTCTAATGATCAAAATAATTTTCGACCTTTTACTAAGGTCGGATCTCCTCTTTCTAACTTCACATTAGAATAAGAACCTATTTCCACACTCCAAGTTCAACTAGTACGAGAAAACATCGACAGAATAAAAGAAATGAAAAATTGAAAACTTCTTTCAAAGAATAATATATTAATTTAAATAACAACTTGCTAAAATATAACAGGAGAAATCTGGTAAATAATTTTGAATGAATTAAATAAGATGACCTGACCACAATACAAGGTGAACATGTAGTTGGATAATTTAAATAATATCCTACAAAAGAATAAATAACCAGTGAAATTTACGGAGGTAAACTTGCGGTTTCACCTGATTTGCATAACATAAGACATTGGCAGAAATGCAACGTAGGCCTACAATTTCGAAGGAACGTTCCAGCATAAATAATCAGTAAAAGAATAAACCGTATCAAGAAAAAAACATACTACATCTAACAAAAAGTAGGTAAAACTTTTAGATTATTAAGATCAAATACTTTCTTCAAAAAAGCGTGTATTGCTTTATATTTCAAGCGTATTTGAAACAGCATATACCATCAGAAGAACAAATTAGCGGATAATATATATATATATATATATATATATATACTCTCTCTGTATATATATATATATATATATATAGTAATACCCTTGACACCAGCCCCTCCATGCATTTGGAGGTTTTATGAATAACTAAAAACATAAGAACGATAATTCTGCTGTCTTTTTTTGAACACATCAAGTGAAGGTTCATGCTGGTTCATTTTAATAGCTAATTGTTTTGCATCTACTACTACTGCGAGTTCTGACCAGTACGTGATGAGTTCCTAATAACGACGAAACCGGTCTACTGATAAATTGCCTTTTCTACATTATACAATTCTTAGTATATACTAGCATATGTAAGTACTTAATGGATCAGGTGTTTTTATCAAGTTCGCAACCTTGATTATTGTAAATGTTAACACCGCTGCGCAACCAATGTTCGTTTAAATGTATTATACATTTTAAAGAAGTACTTGGTGCGTTTTCGGCGTAGAGCTGGCTACAAGCAATAAGCAACAAGTAAGAACGAATTATGCGTACATGATTTGAAAATTATATTTAAAACCGAAATCATTCTAGTTCTATTTGAGCTAATGTTTACTGGACACGAAATATATTATTCATAATTGTGCGTACATTATTTTTCTGGAATCAAGACTGGATAATAAAAACTTTCAGTCAATTTATATGTAATAGTTATTGCGTATCTTGTAAAAATTTAGCTCAAAGAAGACAGATAGATATACCAAATTTTGCATGAACGATAGGTTTAATCCATATTCCACAAAGTTTCTTTCCATATTGCCGACTCATCATTTGGAGCCTGTAATACGCACTATAAAGAAAATATTCTTAGTCGAGTAATGTGGGACCGTTAGGATATGCAAACTCTTGTGCAGATGTTTAATGTAGTTAACATTATGAAAGTCCTCGGGGATGCGACTTTAAAGCAAAATTACAATATGGTTTTGAACTCAATATTTTGCGGTGTGTAAGCATTCAGGTTATCAATGCCGCGTTTTGCGTACGCGGGTAATAGCTGTACACGGGCAGTTACACAAAGATCCGATTTGTCACTATTTCCAATTTTGTTTTGTAAAGATGTGATAGAACCGCATTTCCAATTGAAGTAAAAATGTGTCAACCCGATCAAAGACAAAACAAAATTGGAAATAGTGACAAATCGGATCTTTGTGTAACTGCCCGTGTACAGCTATTACCCGCGTACGCAAAACGCGGCATTGATAATAAAATTACAATATGTAACATATTCCGAGTCTGTAATGTGTACCAATCTCATGATTTACCAGTTAAATTCTGTTTTTTGCGGAGAACTAATATAAATGCAAATAGGTATTAGGTGTTGCAAACCTAGTAACAAATTAGTTCATTTGTGACCAGAAGGATAAACCAAAAACAGCATGAACGGAAAGTATAATCTCATGCACATTCGTTTCGTGCTTACTGGCGACTCATCAGTAGGAGCCGGTATTACGCCCTTTAACCAATATATATTTGGTAGAAGAATGTGGAATAATAGGACGGTACAATCTCCTAGACGAATGTGTAAACCTGCAATAGTGAAGCTAACATCATATAAAGTCTACGACAATGCGACTTCAACGCTAACTCACACTATATAATATATATACCGAGTCTGTAAAGGATACTAACACTATGGCTATTGTGTTAGTAACCGATACCAACATTATTGTACCGAAAAGGTACATGGTACTAACACTATGGTTGCCGAGTCGGTACATGATACCAACCTGATGGATATCAAGTTATGCTATAGTTCACCGAAATTGAGAATTACAACAATTTCTGAACACCTGTTACTCCAGTAAATCCATACACTCTGGCCTTGATCGATATCAATTATCACATTTCGCGGTAAGCATGACATCATTCAATTCAATATATTACAGTTAAATACTGTTTGTTGCGGAGAACTAATATATATGCAAGTATGTATTAGGTGTTGCGAACCTAGTAACAAATTAGTTCAGTTGTGACCAGAAGGATAAACCAAAGAGAGCATGAACGGAAAGTATAATCTCATGCACATTTGTTTCGTGCTTACTGGCGACTCATCAGTAGGAGCCGGTATTACGCCCTTTAACCACTATATATTTGGGTGAAGAATGTGGGATAATAGGACGGTACAATCTCCTAGACGAATGTGTAAACCTGCAATAGTGAAGCTAACATCATATAAAGTCTACGACAATGCGACTTCAACGCTTACTCACACTAGATAATATATATACCGAGTCTGAAAAGGATACTAACACTATGGCTATTGTGTTAGTAACCGTTACCAACATTTTTTAACCGAAAAGCTACATGGTACTAGCACTATGGTTGCCGAGTCGGTACATGGTACCAACCTGATGGATATCAGTTTATGCTATAGTTCACCCAAATTAAGAATTACAACAATTTATGAACACCTCTTACTCCAGTAAATCCATACACTCTGGCCTTGATTGATATCAGTTATCACATTTCGCGGTAAGCATGACATCATTCAATGCAATATATAAAAGAAAAATACTGTTTGTGCGGAGAACTAATATAAATGCAAGTATGTATTAGGTGTTGCGAACCTAGTAACAAATTATTTCAATTTTTGACCAGAATGATAAACCAAAGAGCGCATGAACGGAAAGTATAATCTCATGCACATTTTAACTCAATATTTTGCGGTGTGTAAGCATTCAGGTTATCAATGCCGCGTTTTGCGTACGCGGGTAATAGCTGTACACGGGCAGTTACACAAAGATCCGATTTGTCACTATTTCCAATTTTGTTTTGTCTTTGATCGGGTTGACTCATTTTTACTTCAATTGGAAATGCGGTTCTATCACATCTTTGTTTACTGGCGACGTTTCGGTGCCTACTTTCCAGCACCATCATCAGGCAACACAACGCTGATCACAATAGCAGATTTAAGCAAATGTGGTAACCTCGTTCCAAAACCATTCTATTTATATATATTTGACTCAACACTATTTTAATCATAGAATTTGTCTCAGTAACTAAACTCAATATATAACTTTTTATAATTAGCAGACCAATCATTACCTCACCTATACCTCATCTCATCTCGTATGCAGAATATTTTAGGGAGAGAGACAGTATCGAACCTTTTGTTATTTGTTATAACTGTATTGCTACTATGTCACGGAATCAAATTCAAAAATGATAAAACTAAAACCTTGACTGTCATATACTGTATTTTATTTAAAGCCGGGAACTCTAATGTATACAATGGTGTATGAGGTATTGCGCACATAGCAACAAATTAGTTCAAATATGGAGCAGCAAGTTACGTAGATGGATGGAGAGTGAATGTCATAGCGACGCTTAGGTGAACGATTAAAGAGAGAAAGATAGAGATAGTATGGACAACTAACGTTTTTCAAAAAACTAATCGTAAGCACAATGCGAAGTTAATCAACTATTGGAAATAATTGCATAAGAATATTTGCTCATATGACTAAAATAATTCATTATATCTATATACATATATATCTAAATATAATATCGTAAAACCTTTATATATATATATAAATAGATAGAGAGAGAGAGAAAAAGGACCATTGATAATTATTAAATATGAATAATTTCTATTCTTATTATATATTTATTTATTACGTTAGTCACACCTTATATCAATATATAAAATACATGTCAATATGTATAAAAACATATATATGAATATAAGCAACAGTATGAGACCAACATCCCTAATCCTATATATATATATACAATTAATCAAATTGTATATTTATTTATTCACACCTTATATAAATATATAAAATACATATAAATATGTATAAAACATATATATATAAATATAAGCAACAGTGTGAGTCATATATATATATATATATATATATATATATATATATATATATATATTATGTGTATAGAATAAACCTATCAATCTGCCCATAGGCCTATCTATATATCCGTCCATCTATCACATTTTGGTTTCCTCTTAAAAGGATACATGGTAGCTATTAACCATGAATATCATCTCTATGACTAATGTATTATACATTTATTAAGATATTCCTACCTTACATAAATATAGAAAATATAAGCGACAATCTAAGTCAAATGTGTCTTATCTAATGTTCTATCTACTAACCCTTGCTAAATCGGTATACCGTCTTTTGGAACATTTTTATTGAGAAAAATAAGTATATAGGAAATTGATATTGGTACAGATCATTCGCAACCAGTTTTCTATAAGCGAGGTTTTTTACTTAGGTTACTACTTAATTCATGTTCCGCAGCCTCACGTTTTCTGACCATAGAAAATGCTTCATTAAATATTGGGCCCAATGATTTTTCTACCGATGTTACATTCATTACATCTTTTCCTGATTTTATTTCAATTGACTCTCTAATTAGTCTAGTTAATCTGTTGCGGTTGCATAACTTGATGCGTTTACATCCTTCCCAGTCTATTTCATGACCCGTTTCCTTCGAATGCCTAGCTAGGTCTGATCTTTGAATGTGTCCATATTTGCAGGCTGTCTTATGTTCACCTCTACGAACCTTTATAGGTCGCATGGTTTCGCCTATATACCTGAGATTACATTCTTTGCAAGGTATCGCATATACTCCTGATGTCTCGAGGGGTTCTACTCTTTCTTTTTGGTTAGGTAGTTTATTGCCTATAGTAAGCGATTGTCTTAAAACTGTTTTAATATTGTATTTAGCTGCTATTATTCTAATTTTCCTGCTCAATTTAGAATCAGGTAATACCATAATTTTGTGCTTCTCCGGTTCCGTTTCCTTCTTCACTTTGTTTATTATATTATTGTTAAATCTCTGTAACATCTCATCTATTAATCTATCTATTATACTTGACGGATAGCTATTTAGTTTGAATATTTCTTTTAATCTCCTCATTTTCTTATCTCTATTTTCTATATCCACTATTCTAAGACTTCTTAATATCATGGATTTAAGAATGCCTATTTTCATTCCATATGGGTGATTTGATAAAAAATTAAGAAGTATTCCTGAATAAGTCTCTTTTCTAAAAATATCTCTTTCCAATCTGGAACCATTCCGTTTTATTTTCACATCCAAAAAAGGGTAATTCATCATTATTCTCTTTTTCCAATGTAAACTTTAATTCACCTAATTGGTTGGCTAATTCGAGGAATTTATTTAACTCATTATCCCCATGATTCCAAATTATAAACATATCATCCAGGAATCTTACATACAAGTTTGGCTAAAAGGTAGATTTTAACAACAGATTTTTTTCAAAATAGTGCATAAAATATTAGCAACCGGGACTGATAGTGGTTGTCCCATAGGGACACCTTTAACTTGTTTATAAAATTCATTTCTGAACTTAAAGTAGGTGGAGGACATACAAATATTTAAAATTTCCATAATACTACTTAACATCATTTTACTACCTTCTATTATCTCTGGGAACTCTGTTAAACAACGCTTCACACTTTCTAATGCTGCTTGTACCAGGACATTAGTATACATCGATACAACGTCCAGGCTAGCCATTCTATCATTATCATTCAAGTTATATCTACTAATAATGTCAATAAAATGATATGTATTCTTTAAAGTATAATCTAAGAAATAAGTATATTTTCTAATTCTGTTGCATAGAAATTTAGACAATCTATACGTTGGTGAATTTTGTACATTAACGATTAATCTAAGTGGATTCCCCTGTTTATGAATCTTTACTAGACCATAAACTCTCGGAGGGACTGTGTCACGTTGTATTAATGAATTCCCAAGTCCTGGTTCTAATTCCTTCGACTCAATCATTCTATTAATTATAGTCTTAACTTGTCCTTGTAACTTATCAGATGGATCTCTATATTTTCTATATTTATGTAAGGTAGGAATATCTTAATAATTGTATAATACGTTAGTCATAGAGAAGATATTCATGGTTAATAGCTACCATGTATCCTTTTAAGAGGAAACCAAAATGTGATAGATAGACGGATATATAGATAGGCCTATGGGTAGATTGATAGGTTTATTCTATACACATAATATATATATATATATATATATATGACTCACACTGTTGCTTATATTTATATATATATATGTATTTATACATATTTATATGTATTTTATATATTTATATAAGGTGTGAATAAATAAATATACAATTTGATTAATTGTATATATATATAGGATTAGGGATGTTGGTCTCATACTGTTGCTTATATTCATATATATGTTTTTATACATACTGACATGTATTTTATATATTGATATAAGGTGTGACTAACGTAATAAATAAATATATAATAAGAATAGAAATTATTCATATTTAATAATTATCAATGGTCCTTTTTCTCTCTCTCTCTATTTATATATATATATATATATATATATATAAAGGTTTTACGATATTATATTTAGATATATATGTATATAGATATAATGAATTATTTTAGTCATATGAGCAAATATTCTTATGCAATTATTTCCAATAGTTGATTAACTTCGCAATGTGCTTACGATTAGTTTTTTGAAAAACGTTAGTTGTCCAGGCTATCTCTATCTTTCTCTCTTTAATCGTTCACCTAAGCGTCGATATAACATTCACTCTCCATCCATCTACGTTACTTGCTGCTCCATATTTGAACTAATTTGTTGCTATGTGCGCAATACCTCACACACCATTGTATACATTAGAGTTCCCGGCTTTAAATAAAATACAGTATATGATAGTCAAGGTTTTAGTTTTAAATTTTGATTACCGTGACATAGTAGCAATACAGTTATAACAAATAACAAAAGGTTCGATACTGTCTCTCTCCCCTAAAATATTCTGCATACGAGATGAGATGATGTATAGGTGAGGTAATGATTGGTCTGCTAATTATAAAAAGTTATATATTGAGTTTAGTTACTGAGACAAATTCTATGATTAAAATAGTGTTGAGTCAAATATATATAAATGGAATGGTTTTGGAAGGAGGTTACCACATTTGCTTAAATCTGCTATTGTGATCAGTGTTGTGTTGCCTGATGATGGTGCTGGAAAGGAGGCACCGAAACGTCGCCAGTAAACAAAGATGTGATAGAACCGCATTTCCAATTGAAGTAAAAATGGGTCAACCCGATCAAAGACAAAACAAAATTGGAAATAGTGACAAATCGGATCTTTGTGTAACTGCCCGTGTACAGCTATTACTCATGCACATTTGTTTCGTGCTTACTGGCGACTCATCAGTAGGAACCGGTATTACGCCCTTTAACTACTATATATTTAGGTGAAGAATTTGGGATAATAGGTTTCATGATAGTAGTCAAATTTAGAATTTCAAACAAAATGCTACGTTGATCAATTCAGAATTATGATTGGATTTTTAAAATTTCGACATAATTTGGGTTTAAATTTTGAAAATTTTATTCAATTAATCAAGTATTGATTTCGTGGTTCGTGAAAATATCTGTCCAAAAATTTGGCAGATTGTTATTAAAGAACTTGATATCATTTTAATTTTATTCTCAGTTGTGTATGATAACTAGATAAATAGGATTTATTAATAAAAGCGACTAGAAGTTTTTGCATTCAGCTCTATTAATATCTGCACTAGTACCTCTTCAAATTGCATTGTCATTTCCATCCATTTCGATTGTCCAGTTTAATAAAAATATGTAATAGTTTTTGTATGAATTTATATATTCTTGATTTCGGTTAACAAGAATTTATGTGAAATTATGTTCCAGGTACTGCTAGTTTTTTTAATAAAATTGTTAATGGGTAGGCAATAACCAATCAATAATATTGTGAAATATCTATAATAGCCGAAATGTATGGGCTATGCTGTTTACCTATTAACAAACAATAAACTAAAATAAGACGACTAACTAAACTATTTCGAAAGGTTGCGGTGAAAATAGTTGACGGAAATTGCGGTAAAATCGATTTGTTTTAATTGATCAGCTAACTAACATAAATCTGGTTGGTAGGATCTTGTAGTCCATGCTTCAATACAGTCCTTTTCGCTCATTTGTCGTATCGCGGTCTTAGTGCTTGCGCAAATAAAGAGATGCATTGGAAATTTGAGGACGAAACCTCTGCCTTTTTCGAATCCATTTATACCATGTGTCTATACGTTGCCAGCACATATATTAACGCCATACAAGTAGACTCTTTGCAGGTGATGTGGCCAACAGGAACTTATCAGAGGTCAGCTGGACAGCTTAAAATTATTGTTGATCTAGAAAATGTTTATTCCAGTACCATCACGCTGACATTGCCGTACGATGCATATATCTCTTAATTGTTTAATTAGAAACAGATACCGCCCGTACTATCAATGACTTTTCATATCTTGGAAGCATATGGATTGAAGTATTCCTCAAACATGCAAATATTAAATGATTTTTCAGTGTTGTACCAAAAATTTCACTGCTAGCATAAAAAACGTTAAAAAAGTTTAAAAAATTTTTGTACTGAAGTAAAACAAACACTTATTCGGACTGAGGCCTAAACCCATTTTTGTCATAGATCAGTGAAATTCAGCTTAGTCAACTTTTGACTTGCAGACAGGGTGCGGACAATTTGTTTGGAAATTAATTGATATTTTTAGGATTCTATTGTCATGATAAATGACTAGCAATTATACCCTGAGTATTTTGAGATGTCACAAAATAGCGCCAGTTCGGATTAAGTAATAAACGATTTATTATGTGTAAAATTAGAAGATTTAATTTTACTTATATAGTCAAAATCTGATTTTCCAAGCATTAAATACCAAACATAAAATCAATAAATTGTGTATTAAAACTCAGTCTGGACACCTGCATGTTTACACATCCGAATAGGAGAATTTATCGTCCAATTGTCCCACATTCCTCACTCAAACACATAGAGGGCATAGAGCGTAATGCCGGCTCCTACTGATGAGTCGTCATTAAGCACGAAACGAATGTGCACATGAGAATATAACTTCCGTTCATTCTGAATTTTTTTTGTAATATTCTGGTCCTATTTGAACTAATTTGTTACTAGGTACGCAACGCCTAATTACACTATTCAGAATATATTACATCTCCGCAACGCACAGCATCTAGCTTTTCTATACTTAACAAAGTAACTTATGAATGATAGGATCATTCACTTTTGCAGTATTAGCAAATTACCTCAAAGGAATGCGTTTCCATTTTTAAAGGACAAGAGGTTTTCTTGACACTATTTTTTAAGGATTGGCGGGAGGTCAATGTTTTTGATGTTTTTTGGTGTTTTAATGGCGCTGAGCTTAACTTCACAAGACACTAAGTTATGCACGATTACTTGAACTTGGACAATAATGATCCATTACAGATTTGAAAAGACAACAGAAAAATCCACTCACATTTGATGGTCTGCTAGGCACCACTTAATCTTACCACAGAAGCGCAGTTATTTAAATACCATAATGAACCAAAAATGATCACCTAACGAATATTATGACCGGTCGTACGACGAAGCAAGACTACACATGTAGAACTTTTGCCTAAATTATTGTCGCATATGTAATCATTTTTCATCAATTTAAATGAAGGATTGCATAAAATGACTAAACAAATACAATAGTATTATTTAAATCAAGGTTATAGTCTCGATATAAACACCAATCACATTATATTTCTTCACATTTGTCAATTTAAACTTAACATTGTTTAATGCAAAAAATTAGATTAAACTTATGACCGCCCGCATAACCATTTATTATAATCAAGGTTGCGGTCTTGATATAAACACCTGACCCATTAATTACTTACATATGTCAGTATAAACTAAGAATTGTATAGTGTAGAAAAGGCAGTTCATAACCATTTCTCGTTTAATTAAATGAAATTTTTTTTTGCGAACCTGGATTAATAGCAAATTACCTGAAATTACCTGCGTTAGTCAAAACGCAGATCAGGTAAACATGTCCAATTAATGCAAAAAAACGGTATGCTCCTTGCGACTACTATTTTAAGTAACGAATGAAAATGTAAGATAATAAGCAAAAATAATAAAAGAACTTTTTAAAAGTTATAAGATCTTAATAGTGAATTACTTATAATATGTATGAGAACTTGATGTGTTCAACTGCAGAAATGAATAAAGGTTATTAAACATCGGCAAACCAATATGTTTTTGAAGCAGAACTTGACAAAGATATTTTTTAATTTTTCCAATTTTGAATAAATAATTGATGTATATAGATAAAATTCTCAGGATGAATAGAAAAATAGAGACCAGAAGAAATAAAACTTTATTTTACGTAAAGGTAAACTAAGATGTCTAAATATATGCATATAACAGAAAGGATGGATTTGAAAAATTTTCATATAATCGGCTGAATAAATTGAAGCATAAACGAATTGGTTAGTTAACGAAATAATAATTGGTTGAATAAATAAACTGTTGGATTAATAATTTGATGAATTAATATTAAAATGCATTGTTGTAATTCTGATATACTAAACTAAAAATTATTATCATTCATATAATAAAAATTAAATAAAGTAATAAATTTATTGATTTATAGGTTAACGAATAAATTAAAAAAATATTTTTTGAATTCTAAAATGATTTAAAGGTTTTATAAATTTATTAATAAATCAATCATGGATTGAATCAATTAATAGATTTATACATTAATGAAATAAACAAACGAAAGAACTGTATAACGAATTAATGAATTAATGAATTAATGAATTAATGAATTAATGAATTAATGAATTAATGAATTAATGAATTAATGAATTAATGAATTAATGAATTAATGAATTAATGAATTAATGAATTAATGAATTAATGAATCAATGAATTAATGAATTAATGAATTAATGAATTAATGAATTAATGAATTAATGAATTAATGAATTAATTAATGAATTAATGAATTAATGAATTAATGAATTAATGAATTATCGAATTAATGAATTAATGAATTAATGAATTAATGAATTATCGAATTAATGAATTAATGAATTAATGAATTAATGAATTAATGAATTAATGAATTAATGAATTAATGAATTAATGAATTAATGAATTACGAATTAATGAATTACTGAATTAATGAATTAATGAATTAATGAATTAATGAATTAATGAAT
>JAQBSW010007533.1:0-40258 GCA_029291075.1 Eudiplozoon nipponicum | reverse complement strand
ATGTAAAATGACCTTGATTGATAAATTTAAACCACAATAGCTGATTGTAACAACTTTATTTAAAAAGAATTTTTTCTTTTTATTTTCCAGAACATTCTTTGTTTAAAGACTTGATTTTTAAAATTGTGCGCTATTTTCAGTTTTTGAGTATCTCGCTTCAAACCTGGTGTTGATTTTTTGTCTGCTGCATTTTAACATTTCTTTCCATAATAAACGATTACAACATTATACAATAAACTCTTCCATCACTTGCCTTGTGTTCTGATGTAAAATAACACTGAGGAGGAGCCTTGGAACAGGTATAATTGATTTTATTGGGGGGTCACGTACATACAAAAACAGATTATTGCTGAAAATATAGCTTTCCAACTTTCACCTTCCGACTGCCATAAGTAAGTGTCAATTAATTATTATAACATTTGATCATGGATACCGATATTAAATTCGAGGACACAATAGGTTAGTGCAGGACATAGCGGACTTGAATTTAAATGACACAAGCAATAATATAAGCATATCAGACTCTACTGTGAATTTTAGGACTTCCAGCGATCTGGTATCTATGGGGCTTACAGACACGAATAGGTTAGGGGCCTCAACAAAATTTGGCGACCGCGCCAGTCCAAGAATATTAAGTCTACCACAGTATAAGTAAAAAAAACATTCAAGTTGAGTGGGAGATGCCCAAATGATATTTAGTGCTTATAATATCGTGAACCCTATGGAGAAATTTGTTGTAGCATGGATGGCATTGCCTGAAAATTTCCGAAATGCTTTGGAAAATTTGAGAGACAGAACTGTAGAAGAAAAGCCGTACAATGCATTTGAGTTATTAATGGCAGAAATTCAACAGAGATATCAGCCTGGAAGATCAGCGCAAATGTGCGAATTATTACGCTTAGAAAAAATGGGGCGTCAACTACCGTCCGAATTTTATGAACGCTTTTGCACAAAAGCTTACAGGTTGAATATATCTAAAGATGTAGTCAACTCCATTTTTACAGCTGAGCTACCAATTAGGCTCAGAACATCATTGGAAGTATTTGACACAATGAATATAGATTGGCCAACAAAACTCAGAGGGTTAGACGGCATGTATAAACAGCAGGAACCACAAGTACATGCTGTAATGGCAGATTCTGTAACGATGCAGCCAGTCAGGGCAGATACCGAAAACCACCTGACTATACAAGAAACTTTGCGTTTCTTATGTAGAGAAGTTGCTAGCTTGCGTAGTGATATTGCACAACTTCAGAGTCAGGATAGGTATAATAGACGTCGAGGGAGTCACTCGCGTCAACGCTTCGAAGGGCCACGCGGATGGTGTAAGGCACATTGCGAATACGGACGCAGTGCGAAGTTCCAAGGTGAAAATTGTATATACCCACGATTAGGTGGACCCAGATGGAAAAGAAGCACAAAACCGGTAGAGAGAAATCCATTACCGAGAAAAGGACAAAACCCCCGATAGTAGGAGCCGTAGGGGGTTCCATTGCAAAGGCTCCCAGATATGCCTTTAAAAGGCATACTCAAAACAAAAGATGCGACTAGATCAAATAGCACCAAAGAAGAAGACAAGATGGTCAGATTCTTACTAAGCGGAGATTTGGAAAACATTGCCGGATTCTCCAGCAACAAGTTCATTATTGAAGATGAATTATCTGGATTAAATTTTCTTATCGATACGGGTGCTGAGGTAAGCATAGTAAGGTCAGACGTGGAGGTAGCAGATTCCCCCACATTTGATAATCAACTATGGGTCACAAACGGTTGTCCGATAGGAGTAAAAGGGATGAAAGAAATGTCGGTAACGTTTGGCCAGAAATCTTCCTTCCGATGGAATTTTCTAGTAGCAGATGTCAAGGACCATATCATTGGCATGGATTTCTTGACAGATTTCACGCTGATATTAGACCCCAAGGCTAGGACTATCGCAGAAGGTGGAGGGATATCAACACCTACTGAGTCTAACACATAGGCAGTTAGAACAGTTATTTTATTTCGTCCAACGGTCGCACACAACTTTGCCGATATAATCGAGAAGCACATAGCAGTGTTTCAATCTTTCAGTGCCAAAAGGATAGGTTTGAAGACAAGAGTAGAACACCAGATAGAATTGGGGGCTCCGTTGCCTTGTTCACCAAAGGCTCAACCATTGGCAAAACACAAGCAACAGGTTACTTTATTAGAATTTCACCAATTGCGAAATTAGGGGATTTATAGAAGGTCAAATTCAAATTTTGCTTCCCCAATAGTGGTAGTTCCCAAACCTGAACCGGGTCAATGGAGGGTTTGTGGGAATTATCGTCTATTAATTTCAGTGACGAAGGATGATTCTTATCCTATCCCTAATCAGAGTACTTTACTCCGAGATATAATAGGATATGAGGTTTATTCAACTTTAGATCTCCAGAAACCGTACTATCAGATACCAATGGAGGAAAGTTCGATAACACTCAGCGAAGTCAAATTTCCAGGAGGGGGATTGCATGAATTTCTTCATATGCCTTTTGGTTTGAAAAATGCCAGTCAGGCATTCCAGCGTTTGACTGAAGTAATCCTTCAGAATTGTCCATTTGCGAAGGTGTATATAGACGACATAATAATTTTTAGTCGCTCACAAGACGAACAACGCACGCATTTGGAAACGGTTTTGACCAGGCTGGAACAATATGGATTAGTGGTCAAACCTAATAAGAGTAATATCGGTTGCTCTTTAGTTAAATACCTTGGTCATATACTTTCCAAAGACGGAATTAAACCTTTCGAAGATAAGATACAAGCTATAAAGTACGTAACGGAACCCCGAACCGAACGCCAGTTGCGAAGATTCTTGGGCATGATCAGCTATTATCGTCGATTCATTCCAGGTCTAGCCGGAATTCTTAGGTCGTTAACACGCCATCTCATTCGTGAAAAGAGCATGATCAAGAAGTCTTGGCCTATACACTTGAGTACAGAAGACCAAGAAAATTTCCAAAAGGCCAAGGAAATGTTAAGTAACATAACCATATTAGCACCTGCAGATTGGAAAAAACCTTTCAAGCTAATCACAGATGCCTCAGATGTTGCATTAGGGGCAGTGCTACAGCAAAGAGATCAGGACGTAGTAAGACCGATTGGGTTTTATAGCCGTAAGCTTAATGATCGAGAAAAACGTTATGATACGTTTGGCAAAGAGCTTCTAGCAGTGAATGCCGCAGTGCTACATTTGGAACATTACTTAGACGGGCATAAGTTTAAGTTATTGACCAATCCTAAGCCATTGATCAGCATACTTGGTAAAACAGCTTGGCTTAATTACTCTCGTAGAGTGAATTCCCAAATAACACAGTTAGCAGAGTTCGATTTCACAGTGTCTCATATTGCTGGGAAGGAGAATGTGGTAGCCAATGCACAAAGCCGACCGAATGAAGCTGATGTCGAGCTGATATTTCAAGGTCCATTGAAGAATTTAGACAATTCTATGCCTGATTTAGTTAGTCAAATCGAGGAAGCGCAAGGATCGGATCCCTTTACATTAGTTTTGTCCAAAAGGCCAGGATATGTCCGTAAGCTCATAAGTGGTAAGTGGTTGTTATGCGAAACGTCTAGAAGTCAACCACGACCATATGTTCCGTTGGAGTTACGGGCCAAAATTATCCAAGTGTTACATGACATGGGTCATCGATCCATTAAAGCCACCATTCAATTGATCAATGACAGATACGTATGGCCGCACATGTCTAAAGACATACGGGTATGGGTAAGAGCCTGTGCCAAGTGTCAAACGTGTAAGGTGTGGAGACATACCAGAACCGAGATAAAGAATATTGGGATACAAATTGGACGGTACAAACACGTACACATAGACATTGTCGAGAGGCCTGAAATAAATGGAAACAAATACTTGCCGACTATGGTAGATAGATTTAGTCGTCAATTCAAAATGGCGATTTTAAAAGACATGACAGCGCAGGAAATCTTGTTCGCATTTCTACGTAATTATATATCGCGTTATGGTGTTCCGGAAAAGGTCACTAGTGATCATGGTAGTCAATTTATGTCCGAGCTTTTCGTACGATCCCTCAACATCATGGGAACCACTGTATTACATACTAGCGCGTATAAACCACGAGAGAATGGGATGGAAGAAAGGCTACATCGTGAACTGAAAGCTTCATTAAGGTGTACTAGTGGAACAAGCTGGATACTCGATCTTCCTATAGTACTACTCGCAATGCGCAACAGATATAGGGCACAATTAGGTACTTCAATAGATGAACTGGTTTATGGAGAACCATTAAGGTAGCCTGGAGATCTTCTAATAGAAACTCCAAGTAGTCTTTATTGGGCTTCTTGTTATGTAGATTGGTTCGTAGGAGCACTTAGAGATAAGATGGGTCGTTTAGCTCTGACCAAGTCTAGAAAAGCTAAAACCAAATGCTATGTGTCCTCTGATCTAAAATCGGCTTCGCATGTGTATATATCTAATGAAAATTGAAAGAATTGCCTGACACCATTTTATAAAGGACCATACAAGGTCAAGATGATGACTGACAAGAATGTCATCATAGAAATAAATGGCATTGAGGATTGTGTTATGTTGAATCGTTGCATTCCCCAGGTTATCTGGATTGAAGGTATGACTGAATTAAAAGATGTGTTGAATGGCAGTCGTTCTATGGGTGAATCTGATGTGTGCAATCCCACCATACAGGCACATAATGGAATGCAGAACTCAGAAGACGCTTTGTCTAATATACATGAAAACTATTTGGCAATACCAGATGATTAGGAAGAACCATTGAAAATTGTACCGGGCGAGATGACGACTTCAGGGGCGCCATTATGCACAATACCTTCTGAGAGAGTGCCACGTCAACCGACGAATCACGATTACGTCTATTACTAGCCGCCTTTTTTGAGAAGGTGGTGTATGTGGAGGAAGTTAAATCCTCCGCCATATGTAAAATAACATTGACTGATAAATTTAAACAGCCATGGCTGATTGTTACGAATTTTATTTAAAAAAAATTATTTCTTTTTATTTTCCAGAACATTCTTTGTTTAAATATTTAACTTTGAATTGTGCGCCATTTTCAGTTTTTGAGTGTCTCGCACCTCGACTGGTCTTAACATCTTTCGGTTTGCTGCATTTTTAAGATTTTTCTCTAGTAACACGAATACATCTTAACAATATATTCCTACAATAATTGCCTTTTATTCGGATATTAAATCACACATAAAAGGGACGTTCTGGAACAGGTAATATGATTATTCGGTTGTTCACGTATATCTCCGTCCAGATTATTTGTTCGGGAATTATTACGATACAACTTTCGCATTCCGATCGCCTAACATTAAGTGTCGATTTAATTGTTAAACTAACAAGATATGGAGACCCATATTAGATTTGAGGACACAAGTAGGTTAGTGCAGGATATTGCGGATTTGAATCTAGCAGATGTGAATGGAAATATAAGCATATCAGACTCTACTGTGAATTTTAGGACTTCAAACGATCTGGCATTTATGGGGCTCTCAAAATCGAATAGGTTAGGGGCCTCTACACCTGTACAAGCTTGGCATTGAATTATTTCTCCATCTACATATACGTGTTGTTGAATCAGAGATTTATACTTCGCTATCACATCGAATTTTATTTAAATTCAGGGCAAATTTGGGCATTTACGGACCACAACGTGGATGTAGCCAGTATAAGATGTATATTGAATTATTTCCGCATTTACATATACGTGTTGTTGAACCAGATATTTATACTTCGCTTGCACATTGGCTTTTAGTTAATTTCAGGGCAAATTTGGGTATGTACGACCTTAACGTGGATGTGGCCAGTTCCAGAGGCACATTGAATTAATTCCATATCTACATAAAAGTTTTGTTGATCACGAGATTTATACTTCGCTATCACATTAGCTTTGAGTTAAATTAAGGGCAAATTTGGGTATGTACGATCCTTAACGTGGATGCAGCCTGTACAAAGTGTGTATTGAATTATTTCTCCATTTACATATACGTGTTCTTGTACCAGATTTTTATACTTCTCTATTACATTGGGTTTTAGTTGAATTCAGGGCAAATTCGGGCATATACGGGCTTTAACGTGGATGCAGTCTGTACTGTATGTATATTGAAGTAATTCTAAATCTACATATACGTGTTGTTGAACCAGATATTTATACTTCTCTATCACATTGGCTTTGAGTTAAATTAAGGGAAAATTTGGGCATGTACGAGCCTTAACGTGGATGCAGCCTGTACAAGATGTGTATTGAATTATTTCGCCATCTACATATACGTGTTGTTGAACCAGATATTTATACTTCCGTATCACATTGGCTTTTAATTAAATTCAGGGCAAATTTTGGCATGTACGGTGCATAACGTGGATGTTGCCAGTACAAGATGTATATCGAACTAATTCTACATCTACATATACGTGTTGTTCAACCAGAGATTTGTACTTCGCTATCACATTGTTTTCGAATTAAGGGCGTATTTTGGTATTTGTGAGACTTAACGTGGATGCAGCCTGTACAAGATGCGTATTGAATTATTATTACAAATACACATACGTGCTATTGAACCAGAATTTTATACTTTGCAATTACATTGTCGTTGCATTAAATAAGCAAAAATTTTTAGCATGTCCGAGCATAATGTCGATGTGGCATGTACAAGATTTATTTTGAATTATTTCTCCATCTACATATACGTGTTCTTGAACCACAATTTTATACTTCGCAATTAAATTTTCGAGGAGTTCAATATAGGGCTAATTTAGGCATGTAAGAGCCAACACGTGGAAGTAGCCTGTACAATATATATTGAATTGTTTCTCCATCTACATACACATTTTCTTGAACCAGAATTTCATATTTCGAAATCACATTGTCGTGGAGACAAATTCAGTGCAAACTTGAGCGTTTACGGGCCAAAACATGAATAAAGGGAGTAAAAGATGTTAATTGAATTATTTCTCCATCTACATATATGTGTTGTTGAAGAAGAGTTTTATACTTCGCAATTACATTGTCGTGTATTCAAAAGCAGAAAAAATTTGGGTGTGTAGGGACCAAATCCTGGATGAAGCCAGCACAAGACTTATATTGAATTATTTCTCCATCTACTCATACGTATTGTTGAACCAGAGTTTTATACTTCGCAACTACCTTATCGTTGAGCAAAATTCAGGGCAAATTTTCGCATGTGCTGACCATAACGAGGATGTGGCCTGTACAAGATGCATACTGAATTATTTCTACATCTACACATAAGCGTTATTGTATCACAATTTTATACTTTGCATTTACATTGCCGTTGCAATAAATACGCTTCAAATTTGAGCATGTACGGGCATAACGTGGATGTGGCAAGTACGAGATTTATATTGAATTAATTCTCCATCTACATACATGTGTACTTAAAACACAATTTTATACTTCGCAATTGCATTTTCGATGAGTTTAATATAGGGCTCATTTGGGCATATAACAGCCAAAATGTGGATGTAGTCTGTACAAGATATATATTGAATTATTTCTTCATCTACATACACATGTTCTTGAACCAGAATTTTATACTTCAAAATCACATTGTCGTGGTGTCAAATTCCGTGCAAATTTGAGCGTCTACGGGCCATAAGTGAACATAGGGAGTAGAAGATGTTTATTTAATTTTTTATCTATCTACATATACGTGTTGTTGAGCCAGAGTTTTATACTTCGCAGTTACATTGTCGTGTATTGAAATGCAGGGCAAATTTGGGTATGTAGGGGCCAAATCCTGGATGAAAACAGCAAAAGACTTATATTGAATTATTTCTCCATCTACTTACACGTATTCTTGAACCAGAGTCTTAAACTTTACAATTTCATTTTCGTTGAACAAAATTCAGGGCAAATTTGGGCATGTACGTGATAAAACGGTACATGTTATATATTGGATTATTTTTGCATCTGCATATACGCGTTGTTGAAACAGAGTTTTATACAACGCGACTACATTGTCGATAAGTTAAATTCAGGACAAATCCGGGCATATACAGGCCAAAACGTTGATGTAGCCCGTAAAAGAAGTATATTGAAATATTTCTCCAACTTCATATACGTTTTGTTGAACCAGACATTTATACTTCGCGATTTCATTGCCATTGAATTAAATTTGGGGTTAATATGGACATGTACGGCCCAAAACCTGGATGTAACCATTACAAGATATATATTGAATTATTTCTCCATCCACATATACATGTTGGGGAATCAGAGTTTTATACTTCGCAATTGCAATGTCGTTGAATCAAATTCAGGGCAAATTTGAACGTAAGCGAGCCATAACATGATAATAGCGAGTACAAGTGGTATTTTGAATTATTTCAATATTTATATAAACGTGTTCTTGAACCAGAGATTTATACCTCGCAAAAACATTGTCGTTCAGTTTAATTCGGTGCAAATTTGGGCATATACGAGCCAAAATGTTGATGTAGCCAGTACAAGATTTATATTGAATTATTTCTCGATCTGCATATGCGAGTTATTAAACCAGAGTTTTATAATTCGGAATTACATCGTCGTTGAGTTAAATTCCGGGGCAAATGTTGGCAAGCACGGTCCAACAGATGGATGTAGCCTGTACAAGATATATATTGAATTATTACTCCATCTACATATAAGTGTTCCTGAACCAGAGTTATATATTTCGCTTTTACATTGGCGTTCAGTTAAAGTCAAGGCAAATTTGGGCATGTGCGAATCAAGACATTGATGTAGCCAGTACCAGATGTATTTTGAATTAATTCTACATCTACATATACGCGTCCTTTCACCTGAGTTTTATTCTTACGCAATTACATTGTCGTCAAATTAAATACGCAGCAAATTTGGGCATGTATGTGCCATAACGAGCATGTAGCCAGTACAAGATGTACATTGAAATATTTCTCCGTTTACATATATGTGTTCTTGAACCAAGATTTTATACTTCGCAATTACATTGTCGTTGAGTCAAATTCAGCGCCAATTTGGACATTTACGTGCCAAAACAATGATGTGGCCTATGCAAGATGTATATTGATTTATTTCTTCATCTACATATACGTGTTGTGGAACCAGAGTTGTACACTTTGCAATTATATTTTCTTTGAGTTTAATTAATGACAAATTTGAGTATGTGCGAGGCTAAACGTAGTTGTAGACAGTACAAAATATATATTGAATTATTTCTCCATCTAAATCTACGTGTTGCTGAAGCAGAGTTTTATATATCGTAATTACCTTGTCGTTGAGTTAAATTCAAGGAAAATATTGTCTTGTGCTTGAGAAAACGCGGATTTAGCCAGTTTAGAATGTATATTGAATTATTTCTCCATGTAAACATACGTGCTCTTGAACTCGAGTTTTATAGTTCGCTATTACATTGCCTTTGAGTTAAATACAGGGCAAATTGGGCATGTACGGGCCATAACTTGGATGTAGTATGTACAAGATTTATATTAAAATATTTCTCCATCTACATATACGTGTTCTGGCACCAGAGTTTTATACTTCGCAATTTTATTGTGGTTGAATTAAATACGAAGCAAATTTAAGCATGTACATGCCATAACGTGCATGTAGCCAGTACAAGATACACATTGAAATATTTCTCGATCTACATTTACGTGTTCTTGAACCAGGTTTTTATACTTCGCAATTACATTTTCCTTGAGTTGGGCATATGCAGGCCGAAACGTGGATGCAGCCAGTACAATATGTAAATTGAATTATTTCTCGATCAACATATATGTATTGTTGAATGAGAGTTTCATACATCGCTATTACTTTGTCGTTAAAATAAAAACGCAGTAAATTTGCGCATCTATGTGCCATAACGTGCATGTAGCCAGTACAAGATGTCCCTTGAAATATTTCTCCGTCTACACATACGTGTTCTTGAACCAGGGTTCTATGTTTCGCAATGACATTTTCATTGAAATTAATTCAGGGCATATTTGGGCATATTCGAGCCAAAACTTGGATGTAGCCAGTACAAGATGCGTATTGAATTATTTCTCAATCTGCATACACGTGATGCTGCACTAGAGTTTTATTCTTCACAATAACATTGACTTCGAGTTAAATGATGGGCACATTTGGGCACGTACAGGCCAAAACATGGATGTAGCCTGTCGAAGATGTACATTGAACTATTTCTCCATCTACATATACGTGTTTTTTGAACCAGACTTTTATATATCGCAATTACATAGACGTTGAGTAAAATTCAGGGCGAAGTTAGGCATTTGCGGGCCAAAACGTGGATGCAGCCTTTTCTAATATGTATATTGAATTATTTCTTCATCTACATATACGTGTTGTTTAACCAGAGTTTTATATTTCGTAATTACATTTTCGTTGAGTAAAATTAAGGACAATTTCGGCCATGTACGTGGCAAAACTTGGTTGTAGACAGTTCAATATATATTTTGAATTATTTCTCCATATAAATATGCGTGTTGTTGAAGCGGAGCTTATACATCGGAATTACCTTGTCATTGAGATAAATTCAAGGAAAATACGTTCTTTCTCGAAAATTTGGGCATATGTGGGTCAATACTTTGATACAAGAAGTATATTTAAATAATTCTAGGTCTACATACACGTGTTGTTGAACAAGATTTACATGCTTCGCAATTACAGTGTCGTTGAGTTAAATTCAGGGCGAATATGGGCCAGTACAAGATTTATTTTGAAATATTTATTCATCTACACATACGTGTTGTTGACCAGGTGTTATATACTTCGCAATTACATTTTCGTTGAGTTTTATTAAGGGCGAATTTGGGCATGTACGGGCGAAAACGTGGTTGTAGCCGGTACAAAATATACATTGAATAATTTCTCCATTAAAATGTAGGTGTTGTTGAACCAGAGTTTTATACTTCTAAATTACCTTGTCGTCGAGTTAAATTTAGGGCAAATTTGGACATGTTCATGTCAAAACTTGGATGCAGGCAGTACAAGATGTATATTGATTTACTTCTCGATCTACATATAGGTATTGTTGAACCAGAGTTTCATACTTCGCAATTACATTTCCGTTGAGCTAAATTAAAGATTAATTTCGGCATGTACGGGCCATAACATGGATGTAGCCAGTACAAGATGTACATTGAAATATTTCTCCGCTAAATATACGTGTTCTTGAACCAGGGTTTTACACTTAGCATTTACATTGTCGTTGAGTTACGTTAAGGGCAAATTTGGTCATATACGGTCAAACATATTGATGTAGCCTGTACAAGATATATGTTGAATTATTTCTCCATCTGCATATATATATGTTGTTGAACCAGAGTTTTATATTTCGCAATTAAATTGTCGCATGTACGGGCCATAAAAGTGGATGTAGTCTGTACGAGATGTAAATTGAATTATTTCTCCATCAAAATATACGCGTTCTTGCACCAGAGTTTTATACTTCGGAATAACATTGTCGTTGGGTTAAATACAGGGCAAATTTTGGCATATACGGGACAAAACTTGGATGTAGTCAGTACAAGATATATATTGAATTATTTCTGCATTTACATATACTTGTTTTTGAACCAGTATTTTATACCTCAAAAATTCATTATCGTTAAGATAAATTCAGTTCAAATTTGGGCATGTACGGGTCAAAACTTTGAAGTAGCTTGTACAAGAAATATGTATAGAATTACAATACCATCTACATATACGTGTTCTTGAACCAGAGTTTTATACTTCGCAATAACATTTTCATTGTGCTATATTCAAGGAAAATTTGGGTTTGTACAGTCTAAAACTTGGATGTATCCAGTACAAGATGTATATTGAAATATTTCTCCACCTACATATACGTTTTTTTGAAACAAAGTTTTATACTTTGCAATTACATTCTCGTTCAGTTAAATTCGGGGAAAATTTGAGCATGTGTAGCTTAAAACGTGGATGTAGCGAGAACAACATATAAATTGTATTATTTCTCCATCGACATATACGTGTTGTTGAACCGGACTTTATATTTCGCAATTATATCGCCTTTGAGTTTAATTCAGGGCAAATTTGGGCATGTACGGGCAAAAAATTGGATATAGCCAGTACCAGAAATATATTGATTTATTTCTCCATCTACATATACGTGTTGCTGAGCGATTTCAGGGAAATTTGGGCATGTACGGACCAAAACATGGATGAAGCCTGCACGAGATGTCTTTTTAATTATATTTCCATCTATATATATGTGTTGTTATACCAGAGTTTTATAATTCGCAATCACATTGCGTTGAGTTAAATTTAGGGCAAACTTGGGCATGTACGAGCCGCAATGTTGATGTAGCCAGTACAACAAATATATTGAACTATATTTCCATTGAAATATATGTGTTATTGAACAGAGATTGTACTTTGCAATAAAAATGTTTTTGAGTTAAATTCTGGGCAAATTTGGGCATATACGGGCCAAAACGTTGATGTAGCCAGTAAAAGATGTATATTGAATTATTTCCACATCTAAATAGATGTGTTGCTGAACTAAAGTTTTATACTTCGCAATTACAATATCGTTGAGTTAAATTTATGGCAAATCTTTGCGTGTACGTCCCAAAAGGTGGATATAGCCTGTACAAGTTGTATATTGAATTATTTCTCATCAACATATACGTGTTTTTGAACCATAGATTTATAATTCGCAATTACCATGTCGTTTATTTAAATTTAGCACAAATTTGGGCACGTATGGGCCAAAACTTGGATGTAATTAGTACAAGATGTATATAAATTACTTCTCGATCTAAATATACGTGTTGTTGAACTAGAGTTTTATACTTCGCAATTACATTGTGGTTGAGTTAAATGTAGGGTAAATTTCGGCATTTCCGTGCCAAAACTTGGATGTAGGCAGTACAAGATGTATATTGAATTATGTTTCCATCCAAAAATATACGTGTTGTTGAACCGGAATTTAAACTTCGCAAATACATTGCCGTTGAGTTTAAGTCAGGGCAAATTTTGGCATGTACGGCCCAAAACATGGATGTGGGCAGTACAAGATGTATATTGAATTATTTCTCCATCTACAAGTACGTTTTATTGAACCAGAGTTTTATATTTCGCAATTACATTGTCGTGGAGTTTAATTCGAAGCAAATTTGTACATCTACAAGCCAAAACGTGGATGTTGCCCTTACAAGATTTATGTTGAAATATTTCTCAATCTACATATGCGTGTTGTTGAAGCAGAGTTATATTCCTAACAATTACACTGTGGTAGTGTAATTTCAGGGCAATTTCTGCATGTGAGGGCGTAAAGTGGATGAAGCCAACAAAATATATATATTGAAATATTTCTCCATCTACATGTACGTGTTCTTAAACCGTAGTTATATTATTCGCAATTATATAGTCGTTGAGTGATTTCAGGGCAAATTTTATCATGTGCGTCCGAAGCATGGATGATGCCATCCCAAAATATACATTCATTTATATAACTCCATCTCCCTTCACGTGTTCTTGAACCAGAGTTTTATTCTTCGCAAATACATTGTCGTTGATTTAAATCCAGGGCAAATTTATGCGTGTACGAGCCAAGACGTGGGTGAAGCGAGCATAAGATGTATAATGAATTACTTCTTAACCTACATCTACGTGTTTTAGAACAAGAGCTTTATTTTTCGCAATTAAATTGTCGTTGTGTTAAATTCAGGACATATTTTGGAATGTACGCGTCAAAACGTGGATGATGCTAGCACAAAGTGTATTTTGAATTATTTCTCCATCTACATATATGTGTTCTTGGACCAGAGTTATATTCTTTGCAATTACTTAGTTATTAAGTGAAATTCAGGGAAATTTGGACATGTACGGACTAAAACGTGGATGATGTTATCCCAAGGCCTATATTGATTTATTTCTTCATCTCGCTTTACGTGCTTTTGAACCAGAGTTTTATTCTTCGCAATTACTTTGTTACTGTGCTAAATTCAGGGCAAATTTGGGCATGTACAGGCCAAAACATGGATTTTGCCAGAACAAGGTTTGTATTGAATTATTTCTAAATACGTGTTGTTGAAACAGGGTTTTATTCTTCGCAATTAAAATTTACTATGTTAAATTCAGGGCAATATTTGGGCATGCATGGGCGAAAACATGGATGATGTCATCCCAATATGTATATTGATTTATTTCTCTATCTCTCTTTACGTTTTGTTTAATCAGAGTTTTGTTCTTCGCAATTACATTGTCGTTTATTTGAATTCATAGCAAATTTGGGAATGTACATACAAAAACGTGGATGAAGTCAGCACATGACATATAATGAATTAGTTTTCCATCTACGTGTACTGTTCTTCAACGAGAGTCTTATTCTTCACAATTACATTGTCGTTGTTCGATTTCAGTGCAAATTTGGGCATGCTCGCCCAAAACATGGATAATGCCATCCGAAGATGTATAATGAATTATTTCCCCGTCTACATATACGTGTTGGGAACAAGAGCTTTATTTTTGGCGATTACATTGTCATCGTGTTAAATTCAGGACTTATTTTGGAATGTACAGTTTTATTCTTTGCATTTACATTGTCGTTGAATGATTTCAGGGCAAAATTGGGCATATAAGAGCCCAAACGTGGATGAAGCCAGTAGAAGATACATATTGAATAATTTATCCATCTACATATACATGGTTTTGTACTAGAGTTTTATTCTTCGCAATTACATTGACGTTAAATGATTTCGGGGCACATTTATGCATATAAAGTCCAAAATGTGGATGAAACCAGCAAAAGATATATATTGAATTATTTCTCCACCTGTAATTACGTTTTGTTGAACCAGAGATATATTCTTCGCTATTATATTGTGGTAGAGTTAAATTCAGGGCAAATTTGGGGACGAACGAGCATAAACGTGGACGAGGCCAGTATAAGGTGTATTTTGAATTATTTCTCCATCTTTATATACGTGTTGTTGAACCGACTTTCTTTTCTTCGTAATTACCTTTATATTGGGCAAATTCGGGCATTTAGGGGCCAGAACGTGGATGAAGTCAGCAGAATATATATATATATATATATATATATATATATATATATATATATATATATATATATATATAAAAATTATTTCTCCATCAACATATTCGTGATCTAGAACCAGAGTTTTTTCCCTCGCAATTACATTGTAGCTGAGTTAAATTCAACGCAAATTCGTGCATGTGCGGGCCAAAACGTTGATGGCGCCAGCACAATCTGTATGTCGAATTATTTCTCCATTTCCATAGACGTGTTATTGAACCAGGGTTTGATTATTTGCAACTACTTTGTAACTGAGTTGGATTAGGGGCAAATCTGGTCATGTACGGGCCAAACGGTAGATGAAGCCAGTACAAAATGTATGATGAAATATTTCTCCATCCACATAAACGTATTTTTGAACCATAATTTTATTCTTCGTAATAACTTCGTTTCTGAGTTAAATTGAGGGAAAATTTGGACATGTACGGATCAAATCGTGAATGAAGCCAGCACAAGATATATATTGAATTATTTGGCCATCTACATATACGGGTTGATGAACCAGAATTTTTTTACTTTGAAATACCATTGTCGATGTGATTAATTCACTGAAAATTTTGGAAGGTACGAGCCAAAATGTGGTTCGAGCCATCAGAAGATATATATTGAAATAATACCCGATCTACATATACGTGTTCTTCAACCAGAGTTTTATTCTTCGCAATGACTTTGTTACTGAGTTAAATTCAGGGAAAATTTGGGCTGATACGGGCCAAAACGTGGATGAAACCAGGACAAGATTGTATTATTTGTAGGGGTTTTTTGCGTGGTAGCTAATTTAAGATGTTGTACCATTCCTACATAGACCTGGTAGCTGCTGTTGAAATCCGTGCTTATGATTAGTCCCCGACATTTTCCGATGGGTGATGAAAGAGGGCTAATTCGAATTATCATACGTCTATTGTACACAATGTTGCAAAGAAAAAACTCACAGGTAATCCAAATTGACCGTGCTCTAGACGGCAACAAAACGATAGGTTGTCAACAAAATTGAATGTCTTTTACACAAGCAATTATCAATTCACAGTTAAACAAAACGGACTGTGCTCTAGACGGCAACAAAGTGATATATTGTCAATAAAAGTAATAATCAATTCACAAACGTCTGAATCGTGATGAATACATGTAAATGATTGAAAATATATGATGATATAAATAAAGTCACTGGTAAATATTGTCTTGAAAAAACATCACAAATAATTAATCCACTGTTTTAACTTATGCAAATATAATAATCTATTGAACTACAGAATTTGTGAATGTGATTGAGGAACAACTGATGTACTGATGCGTGAAATCCTATCTGAATGCAAAGAAAAACTAACGACCCACATATGCATTATAATCCACCGTATGTTCCCTGCGTATTGCGCGCGGGTGTCTATATTTAATAAACAAAACACTATTAATTAAAATTAACATTGCAGCCCAAGTAATATGAATAAAAACTATTTGAAACTAACAGAGATTGTTGCTAAAATCACAGTTAAGAGAAATATTGTGTAAAGAGAGAATTAGATTATTTGACCTTAAAGAGCACTATATTTGTCAAAATTAAACATCATTGGGTTGTAACGCGGAGCCGGGTGTTACATACACCCCCCGACAATGAAAATTAGTACACAATGAAGGGGGCTAATCTTACAGGAGGTGTTATTGCTCTGCCGTAACGTGTAACCACTGATAATTGCACTGTTAACACTGATTCCGGTTCCTCCATATCTCGCGGCGGCGTGACGGCGTCAGTTGGCTCAGTTGTCGGTGAGATGTCGGGCGTCAGTCTGCAAACAGCAAAACTGTCTGGTGGTGGAATTATCGTTTCTTCACTGCCTGATAGGTGAACATAGCGGAACAGCGAGTCATTTGAATCAAGGTCGGCCGGGGATAGTCTGTGTTTGGAGACAGATTCAGTTTTGCCATTGTTCTCCATAATGATGTAATTCTGACGTCGATCTAACACACGATAAGGACCGCGCTTCGGTTTGGTTAGAATCCTGTTATCCGTATCGTTGTTGACGAATAACAATTTTCAGCTATCAAAATCTTTGCGTTTATAAATTGGACTATGTTGCTAACGTGTACGACAGATCGGCCGATTCTGAGTTTTATATTGTAGGTTACTGCGAAATGGAAACAGAAATGCCGGACCGTTCATCGTTATTGCAGTTTTAGGGCGTGATCGGACTAGTTCGCCAGGCAGCTGTAGACATTCGCCAAATACCACTTCAGCGGAACCGCATTTGATCGGCTCACGAGATCTTGTACGCACTGATAGGAGTACTTTCGGTAAAGCCGCAAGCCAATTTTCTACTGGGCTGGCCTTGATCGTCGCTTTCAGTTCCCGGTGTGGCCTATCGACGAAACTATTTTCTCTCTGATTGCAAGCCGCGGTCACGAAGTGTTTGACACCATAGTATTTCAGTAGGGCGGCGAACTCTTCGCCGAGGAACTGTGCGCCACGATCGGTTGTCACTTCAGCTGGAGCACCAAACCGAGCGAACCAATTGGGCTCTAAAGCATAACTGACAGTGTCTTGCTTTATGTCTGGCAGTGATATGGCCTCATACCATCGAGTGGTGCGATCCCGTATTGACAGTAGATATCGCATATTGTTCACGGCAGGTAAGGTTACCAGATCAACGTGTATGTGCGTAAACCGGACTTTGGGCACTTGAATGACTTGTGGCACCGTTTTGGTGTGTCTCGTCACTTTGCATTTCTGACATTCTAGACATTGTTTTGACCACTTCTTGACATCTCGCCGCATGCCAGGCCAAAAATACGTTCTGGATAGAATTTCCACTGATGCTTCGCCAGATGGGTGGCTCATTGAATGGTAGATTTCGAAGATCTTGTGACGGAGTTTTTCAGGTATAAACGGCCGAGGGCCCACGCCAGTTATTTCACACTGCAGCAGAATTCCATCATAATCAAATTTTTTCAGGCGATTGACATCAAATGTCCGAAGTGATGGATCATCTTGCTGAACTGCTTGCAATTCCTGAGTGCTTATAGGTGAAGGACACAATATTGAGGCACAAAGATCTGCAGGACGGCTTAGGGAGTCTGCGACCACATTTTCTGATCCTTTGACATGAGTGACTTCATATTCATACTCGTGTATTCGTGTAAGTTGTGAGTTGACACGTCGTGAATATAAATACTCTTTCTTTCCTCTGAGCATCGGAAGTAGAGGAAGATGGTCTGTGTAGATCTTGAACTTTCGGCCATCCAGATAGGTGTGGAAGTGTAGGATCGACCGGTAGATTGCGAAGTAACTCTTTTCCCTAATGTATCATATCGCGTCTCGCGAGGTTGTAGTTTTTGCGAATAGAAAGCGATAGGTTGGTGTATGCCATTGATGGACTGTTGAAGTACTGCGCCTATGGCAACGTCGGATGCGTCAGTTATCAATTCAAAAGGTTGAGACCAATCAGGGGAATGTAGCATGGTCGCTTTGCATAAGGCCCTTTTGGCATCCTCGTAAGCCTGCATGTCGTCCACGTTGAGCTGAATCGGTTGTGATTTCTTGACGAAACGGCTTTCTGGCACAAGATATTTGTGAAGAGATGCCAGAATCTTGGCAAGGCAGGGTACAAATAGAAAATAGTAGTTGATCTTGCCCAAGAATCGTCGTAATGCTCCAACGGTGGTTGGAGGTTTTAGATCTTGAACAGCACGAACCTTAGCAGATATAGGTTTCATGCCTTTTTTCGGAAATTTGATGACCGAGGAATTCAATTGATTTTTGTGCAAAGACGCATTTGTTGCCATGAAGTCGGAGGCCCTAGTCTGCTAGACGTTTGAGTAGAATATCAATATGCTGTGTATGTTCGGACATTGAATTGGAGAATACAAAGATGTCGTCTAAATATGGAATTACAAATGGTAGACTATAAAGTTTTTCGTCCATAACGCGTTGGAAGGTTTGCAAGGCATTGAGGAGACCGAAAGGCATATAGTGATATTCGTGAGTGCCACCTCCAAAGAATCTGAGTGCAGTATATGATACGGAGTCTTTGTCCATCGGTACTTGATAGTAGGCTTTCACAAGGTCAAGTTTTGAATACACAGCATGACCAATAGCAGCTGGGTTTGGCAGGATGTACGAATCAGGCTGTGTGCAAGAATTGAGAATTCGATAAACCCCGCACACCCTGAATGTTGCTGGTTCACTCTTTGGTACTACTACTACAGGTGACGCATATGGTGAGCTGGATAGTGTACAGATGCCTTGTTGACGTAGCATGGCGAATTCTTGCTCGGCGGCCTTATGTTTGTGTGGTGCCAATGGACGTGCTTGTGGAGGATGAGGAAATGGTTTCGACAAGATGACAAGGTGGTCTGTGAAGGCACGCTTCCTCTTGAGATTGGGCATGAAGGGGATAGGTTTGAAAATTTCTTCATGACGTTTCAGAACATCGTCCAGTTGCGGTACATGAGGAACTGGAGGAATAAGCTGTATGAATGAGACTGCTTTGGCGCGAGTCGCATGTTTTTTTGGCGCAGATGAAAGCAACTTATTGTCTGCAGAACGCATCTCTCGTGTTCTTGGACGAATGGTAAGGTCGATGTGTTCGAGAAAGTCACGTTCAATGATGTTTCTTGTCGTGTTGACAATGGTGAAAGGATAATTGAAACATCTTTTTGAGTTGGAAAACGAGATTCTGTGTACTCGTACCCCAAACGTTGCTATACATGAGCCATTAGCGCGGGTCAGATTGCTGGTGTCGACTGGGTGGGTAGGTTCGAAATAATTTTGGCGTAGTAAGCTCATATCTGATCCAGTGTCTATGAAAAATAATTCGCCAGAGGTTGCGTTACGGATAAGAAAGCATGTTGATAGTGGCAACTGACGATGAGACTGGTAGCTAGCATTTTGGGCGTTTGTAGCATGATTTGACTTGAGCCGTCGCTGTAAATACAATAGTTTGATTGCGCTCTACCGCGAAAGCAACGCGCTTCGAGCCATCAGACGTAGAGCGGCCATCGATCTTGAGGTGCTCAGCCTCTACTGCCGCGGAGGAGGCTGACCCCAGCAGTTTTCCAAACCCACCATGCGCGGATCCTCCTGAATTGTTGAGGGTGACGCACTCTGCGCGGGAATGTGCAGCCATTTCTGAGGCAATAACGTGTGGAGTGGCCATAACTGCGGTGATTCGGACACCACGCCGCCGGTAACTGTGGAACTGTAGCCCGGCCTCTCGACGCCGAACCCTGGCGCTATTCCGGGACTGTAGTCGACGTTGGTCACGCCTGCTCTTGTCGCGTGTATTATGGACGTCATCGGCTGAGGCCAAATTTGGCCTGACGGTGAGGTTCTCGAGCAGGCTGATGAGGCGTACGTTCGTGATATTTGTTCCGGCTGATGATGCGGTGGATTGTGATTCGGACAGTCGTGAGGTGGCGTGGCCTTTTTGTGGGGCAGGTGAGCTGTAGTGGTGTTTCTTCCACCACTTGTCTAGACGTGCCGGCAGATCGTCGTCTTGTACTTCGACGGATTCAAGCAGGAACGTGGCCATCTCTTGCAGTGCCGGCGAGAGCTTCAGCATGAAATGTCGCATTAAGATTTCCTTGGGCAGGTTGAATTCCAAGGCTTTCTACTTCATATCCCTAAATAGCTCAGAAGGCGTGCGACTACCTAGGGACATCTGGCACTTTAATTCTGTAAGCTTGTCTTCTCGATCTGGTGTCAAGCGCTGCTTGACGGCGCGTTGCACGCTCTGCCATGGCTGCGCACATGTGCCCTCAGTGTATTGATGCAGAAAATCTTTAGTCCGCGTCTGAAAGACATTGGGATCGTCTCCCAAACCCTCGAAAATATTGAGCCCTCGTCTGTTATATTGGTCACCTTGGCCAATAAAGTAACATCATCGACCCAATCGTCAAAGTAGTCTGGATCGAATTGGCATATTTTGTACTGTGTCCATGTGTTGATGCGGCCTGTTGCAGGGCTCACCACCGGGCTTCCTGTATTTTCTGAACTGGACGTCATCTTATTGTGTGAGTATTGTCGAGAATAAATGACAGTGTAACATCGTCCTCACCCGTCTTCGTGCGGCTGTCTTCCAGCATTGTGATCTCGAGAGTGTGTTTTTCGGTGATATGTGACATAGAATTTACTTTCCTTCGTGGCGTTCATCCAAAGTGCTTGAAGCTCTCAAAATCTAGATGCTCATTAATTCTTTGCTAGCTGTGAGTTCGACGAAACGGGACACCATTTATGTAGCGGTATTTTGCAGGGGTAGCTAATGTAAGATATACCATTCCTCCATAGACCTGGTAGCTGCTGTTGAGATCCGTTCTTATGATTAGTCCCCGACCTTTTTTCGATGGTTGATATGAAAAGGCTAAGTCAAATTATCATACGTCTATTGTACGCAATGTTGCAAGGAAAAAAATCACAGTTAATCCAAATTGACCGTCCTCTAGACGACAACAAATCGATATATTGTCAACAAAATATATGTAAATATATATATATATATATATATATATATATATATATATATATATATATATATATATATATACGTGCGGTAGCACATATATCGGACGTACGAAGAAGCAATTGATAAGCAGAATCCAGCAACATTTGCCACAGAAATTGATTAACAAAGGCTTGGCACCGTCAGGAAAATCAGCTATTTCCGATCATATATTGGCAACGGGCACCCTGTCAATTCGACCAATTTCACAATTTTACATAAAGCAAAATCCGAAAAATTATTATTTATCTACGAAGCACTTTACATAAAACAACAAGCACCTGACCTTAACATTCAAAAGTTTCATCAACATGATATCCTTATCGACTGGCCAAGAATAACAAAATTCAACAACAATCTACTAGTATCCAGCCAAGAACCATTAGGCCCTCTACTAGAATCAACAAACGTACAATCGGATTGGCAACAATGTAAAGTGGAAATAACAGAGGCGCATACGATGACAGAAGTCTCCAAACAATGTGAGCGTTTAACATTGCAATCAACATTAGCGTTGTTACCAAGCGAAAATAGCAATCTTGCGCAGCGGGGTGAAACGATCAACTATACTGGGAAAAATAGCACTTGTACATGTAACAGTGAACAATGTGCACAAATGGCTAACTCTCAAGATACCAAAACAATAATGACAAGATCTCAGACATCACTTCGCAATACTGCGAGAATGACCTTTACATACAAACACGCATACACAACACAAACACAAACGCATACACACTCACCAACTAGTCAAAACAAGAAACAACAGTAATAACGAGTCAGATTTGTTACCAATAGCATAATCAATTGAAAACCCAAAATGTATAAATATGTATGATTGTATAAGAGATGTTTAGTATTCACGAAATAAATGGCCTTTATCCACTTTGTTATTTGTGTTATTTTCCGAATTATAATGATACTGTGTATAATTAAAACGGCATGGATTATAAAGATTATCAAAGAGCGGGGTCAGCCTTTTACCCGTAAGGAACTAAACACTTATATTGCAGCCAATCGTACGTACCAAACTTAGAAAGAATTAAGTTCTTCAAATCGTTGAATCAGATACAGCCAAACGATTCCTCAAGTAGTAGAAGGAATAACCAAACCGACGAATAAACTTATAAGTCGCTTATTGCTTAATGGTATCGAGGACAACCAATCAAAACTGCAAGATGCTGAAAGCATCATTCAATCACTGGGTTGTCAAATTGCAAGACTGAACGACGGCGAATACACCGCTCTCACAAAGAAGATAGAAACACTGATGAAAATAACAGCGGAAAAAGAAACCAAGGACCTCACCAGAGACCTGGACAAATTTCCTACGCAATCAAAATTTCCTACGAACCCAGACGCTTTTATTCACAATTATTCAAAAGTGATCTTGTCAAAACACCAGAAAGAATTACTCTCCTTAGGAGCAAAATTCTGCGTAGTCAAGAAAAACCTAAGTGAACGTGACATTAGTGACATTCAGGCTGGAACGGAAAATTTCTACAATGACTTAACGAAAGACACCACCCCACATGCATTCAATGGACAAGGACTGAAAGCTGAGATAGTAAGCGCACTAGAACAATACAAGAAGGAATTCAAAGGCAGCCAAATCATCACAAAACAGCACATAGACGAACTCAGAAAACTCCTATCAGACAAATCCATACGACTTGCCACACCCGACAAAGGATCAGGAATCGTTATACTTGAGGCCGACGCTTACAGGAAGGCCATGAACGATATAATAAATGATCAATCTAAATTTAAGCATGACATCAAACAGAAAGATGATTCAACGAACATCGAATCAAGAATTAATACAATTTTGAAAAAGATGGAAAAACATGTTCTAACATCGATGGCTGACTCCGAGATTAGATCAAAACTCACAGAAGACATCCAAAAAGCAAAACAAGTCGGAACAAATACCGCAAGATTGTACGGCAAACCAAAAACTCATAAAGCCGTGACAGCCTCAGGAGCTCCTTCGATGCGGCACATTATGTCAATGATCAACGCTCCACAACATAAACCAGCCAAGTTTCTCTGCAAACTACTTGAACCAATACGGAGCATCATAAACGCTAACACCATCAAGGACTCCTTCGAACTAGCAAATGAATTGAAGGGGAAGAACATCCTACAGAATAAAATGGTCTCACTTGACGTCTCATCCTTATTTACAAACATACCACTGGATAAGACAACGGAGATCTTGTGTGACCTCATCAAAAATGAGTTTTTGACTTCCCTATAGACACCAATGACATCAAAGACCTCATATTAGCATGTACTAAAAACGTGCAATTTACATTCGAAGGGATATACTACCGTCAGATCAATGGTGTAGCTATGGGAAGTTGCATCGCACCCCTCCTGGCAGATGTATACATGTATCACCTGGAAAAAACGAACCTAAAAGGTATAATTGACCAGTGCACACTCTACAAAAGGTATGTAGATGATATCTTGTTGTTCATCTCAGAGGAAGCAGACCCTTCCGAAATCCTCAAACAAGCAAATGGAGTCGATCCAGACATCAAATTCACTCTCGAGGTAGAGAAAGACGACAGTTTCCCATTCCTTGACATCAAACTCACTCGAGAAGCAAACGGAGATTTGACACTGGCCATACATAGAAAATCTACTTTCACCGGACAATACATTCATTACAACAGTAGTGTGCCAAAATCCCACAAAAGAAACTTAGTAAACAACCTAGCACACAGAATCAGGAAGATCTGCTCTGAACACAAGATTGAGGAAGAACTGGGCTACCTGAGGAAAATTTTGCTAATGAACAACTACCCAGAGCGGTTCATTGATGTCAACATCAGACCACGGCAGATTCGTACTAGAGAGGATACCGGCCAGCAGGTTTTTCTGAACTTACCATTTAGAGGCGACATACCAGCCTCAATAATTGCACGGCGGCTGAATAGAATAACTAAGGACAACTTTCCCAGTGTTAAAGTTAATATGACATTCAGTACACAGAGAATCATGAGGTTGGATGCCAAAGATCAATTGCCAATTCTCTCCAAATCATTCATAGTCTACAAATTCTCATGTATGTGCGGTAGCACATATATCGGACGTACGAAGAAGCAATTGATAAGCAGAATCCAGCAACATTTGCCACAGAAATTGATTAACAAAGGCTTGCCACCGTCAGGAAAATCAGCTATTTCCGATCATATATTGGCAACGGGGCACCCTGTCAATTCGACCAATTTCACAATTTTACATAAAGCAAAATCCGAAAAATTATTATTTATCTACGAAGCACTTTACATAAAACAACAAGCACCTGACCTTAACATTCAAAAGTTTCATCAACATGATATCCTTATCGACTGGCCAAGAATAACAAAATTCAACAACAATCTACTAGTATCCAGCCAAGAACCATTAGGCCCTCTACTAGAATCAACAAATGTACAATCGGATTGGCAACAATGTGAAGTGGAAATAACAGAGGCGCATACGATGACAGAAGTCTCCAAACAATGTGAGCGTTTAACATTGCAATCAACATTAGCGTTGTTACCAAGCGAAAATAGCAATCTTGCGCAGCGGGGTGAAACGATCAACTATACTGGGAAAAATAGTACTTGTACATGTAACAGTGAACAATGTGCACAAATGGCTAACTCTCAAGATACCAAAACAATAATGACAAAATCTCAGACATCACTTCGCAATACTGCGAGAATGACCTTTACATACAAACACGCATACACAACACAAACACAAACGCATACACACTCACCAACTAGTCAAAACAAGAAACAACAGTAATAACGAGTCAGATTTGTTACCAATAGCATAATCAATTGAAAACCCAAAATGTATAAATATGTATGATTGTATAAGAGATTTTTAGTATTCACGAAATAAATGGCCTTTATCCACTTTGTTATTTATGTGTTGTTTTCCGAATTATAAGGATACTGTGTTAATTAAAACGGCATGGATATCATAAAGATTATCAAAGAGCGGGGTCAGCCTTTTACCCGTAAGGAACTAAACACTTATATTGCAGCCAACTGTACGTGTGCCAAACTTCTAGAAAGAATTAAGTTCTTCAAATCGTGTTTAGAATCAGATGTTGTGCCAAAACGATTCCTCAAGCAGTGCAGAAGGAATAACCAAAAACCGACGAATAAACTTATAAGTCGCTTATTGCTTAATGGTATCGAGGACAACCAATCAAAACTGCAAGATGCTGAAAGCATCATTCAATCACTGGGTTGTCAAATTGCAAGACTGAACGACGGCGAATACACCGCTCTCACAAAGAAGATAGAAACACTGATGAAAATAACAGCGGAAAAAGAAACCAAGGACCTCACCAGAGACCTGGACAAATTTCCTACGCAATCAAAATTTCCTACGAACCCAGACGCTTTTATTCACAATTATTCAAAAGTGATCTTGTCAAAACACCAGAAAGAATTACTCTCCTTAGGAGCAAAATTCTGCGTAGTCAAGAAAAACCTAAGTGAACGTGACATTAGTGACATTCAGGCTGGAACGGAAAATTTCTACAATGACTTAACGAAAGACACCACCCCACATGCATTCAATGGACAAGGACTGAAAGCTGAGATAGTAAGCGCACTAGAACAATACAAGAAGGAATTCAAAGGCAGCCAAATCATCACAAAACAGCACATAGACGAACTCAGAAAACTCCTATCAGACAAATCCATACGACTTGCCACACCCGACAAAGGATCAGGAATCGTTATACTTGAGGCCGACGCTTACAGGAAGGCCATGAACGATATAATAAATGATCAATCTAAATTTAAGCATGACATCAAACAGAAAGATGATTCAACGAACATCGAATCAAGAATTAATACAATTTTGAAAAAGATGGAAAAACATGTTCTAACATCGATGGCTGACTCCGAGATTAGATCAAAACTCACAGAAGACATCCAAAAAGCAAAACAAGTCGGAACAAATACCGCAAGATTGTACGGCAAACCAAAAACTCATAAAGCCCTGACAGCCTCAGGAGCTCCTTCGATGCGGCACATTATGTCAATGATCAACGCTCCACAACATAAACCAGCCAAGTTTCTCTGCAAACTACTTGAACAAATACGGAGCATCATAAACGCTAACACCATCAAGGACTCCTTCGAACTAGCAAATGAATTGAAGGGGAAGAACATCCTACAGAATAAAATGGTCTCGCTTGACGTCTCATCCTTATTTACAAACATACCACTAGATAAGACAACGGAGATCTTGTGTGACCTCATCAAAAATGAGTTTTTTGACTTCCCTATAGACACCAATGACATCAAAGACCTCATATTAGCATGTACTAAAACGTGCAATTTACTTCCGAAGGGATATACTACCGTCAGATCAATGGTGTAGCTATGTGAAGTTGCATCGCACCCCTCCTGGCAGATGTATACATGTATCACCTGGAAAAAACGAACCTAAAAGATATAATTGACCAGTGCACTCTCTACAAAAGGTATGTAGATGATATCTTGTTGTTCATCTCAGAGGAAGCAGACCCTTCCGAAATCCTCAAACAAGCAAATGGAGTCGATCCAGACATCAAATTCACTCTCGAGGTAGAGAAAGACGACAGTTTCCCATTCCTTGACATCAAACTCACTCGAGAAGCAAACGGAGATTTGACACGGGCAATACATAGAAAATCTACTTCCAATGGACAACAAATTCACTAAAACTGTAGTGTGCCAAAATCTCACAAAAGAAACTTAGTAAACAACCTAGCACACAGAATCAGGAAGATCTGCTCTGAACACAAGATTGAGGAAGAACTGGGCTACCTGAGGAAAATTTTGCTAATGAACAACTACCCAGAGCGGTTCATTGATGTCAACATCAGACCACGGCAGATTTGTACTAGAGAGGATACCGGCCAGCAGGTTTTTCTGAACTTACCATTTAGAGGCGACATACCAGCCTCAATAATTGCACGGCGGCTGAACAGAATAACTAAGGACAACTTTCCCAGTGTTAAAGTTAATATGACATTCAGTACACAGAGAATCATGAGGCTGGATGCCAAAGATCAATTGCCACTTCTCTCCAAATCATTCATAGTCTATAAATTCTCATGTATGTGTGGTAGCACATATATCGGACGTACGAAGAAGCAATTGATAAGCAGAATCCAGCAACATTTGCCACAGAAATTGATTAACAAAGGTTTGCCACCGTCAGGAAAATCAGCTATTTCCGATCATATATTGGCAACGGGGCACCCTGTCAATTCGACCAATTTCACAATTTTACATAAAGCAAAATCCGAACAATTATTATTTATCTACGAAGCACTTTACATAAAACAACAAGCACCTCGACCTTTAACATTTCAAAAGTTTCATCAACATGATATCCTTATCGACTGGCCAAGAATAACAAAATTCAACAACAATCTACTAGTATCCAGCCAAGAACCATTAGGCTCCTACTAGAATTAACAAATGTACAATCGGATTGGCAACAATGTGAAGTGGAAATAACAGAGGCCATACGATGACAGAAGTTCCAAACAATGAGAGCGCTTAACATTGCAATCAACAATAGCGTCGTTACGAAGCGAAAATAGCAATCTTGCGCAGCGGGGTGAAACGATCAACTATACTGGGAAAAATAGCACTTGTACATGTAACAGTGAACAATGTGCACAAATGGCTAACTCTCAAGGTACCAAAACAATAATGACAAGATCTCAGACATCACTTTGCAATACTGCGAGAATGACCTTTACATACAAACACGCATACACAACACAAACACAAACGCATACACACTCACCAACTAGTCAAAACAAGAAACAACAATAATAACGAGTCAGATTTGTTACCAATAGCATAATCAATTGAAAACCCAAAATGTATAAATATGTATGATTGTATAAGAGATGTTTAGTATTCACGGAATAAATGGCCTTTATCCACTTTGTTATTTGCAAGTATATGTCAGTATATGCTTTCTTATATAGGTTTGTAATGAATATTATTGATTGAATGTCGATGGGAATTGTATGAACGTGAATTACATGATTTATAAAAAAATGTACATATTTAATAAAGTTATTTGCCATTCTGCATTATCTGTGTGAGTGTAAATTTTCCCTGCTTTGACGATGAAAATGGACTCGAAACGTCAGCAGATCTACGAAATCTATATAGGCTCCGAAAAAACATTCAGATTCGTGATGCTGAACCTAACCGTTAATTTTTATCGGCCATATTCTGTAGTTAGGCATACTATAGCATGTATGTCGAATATCTAAATAGCCAATACTTATTAATGTAGTATAAGCTAAGTCTCTCCATTTTACTTAGCTTGCCACAAACTTTTTCCGATTGGCGCCCATTCAGATGTTTTGTTTATAAAAAGAAATTCGGCTTAACAAGTAGTGTAATAAAAGTATCCAGTCACGAGATGGTTGGATTACTCCAGCGATTCCAGCCCTCCATCATACTTGATTCGGTAGCGTGAAGAGCGTGATGTATAATCGTCATTCTCAACAAGTGCTCCGACCCACACAATCTACGTTCATTAACAAGTTTCAAAGTTAATAAAACCTTGAATTGTAGCTAAATATTAGTGACCAGCTCGTATATTCAGCTTTTGTGTAGTTCCTCCTGACACTCAGCTATCACTGGCCTAATCCAAAACAATGGTTAACAGGCGCTGGATTTTATTATTTGTCATATCGCGGTTCCACAGCATGTAGAAGGACTACGGTTATGCTTCACTTGAAGACCTTGTAACAGTGCATATAAAAATACACAGGTGAGTACAAATATGTTGCGTAGTTTGTCAAAAACCGCTGCAGAATGGCTAGTATATATAGAAATTCTCGGCAAACGCCATCTCATCTTGTTTTACCACAGATCCTAGATAAAAGAATTCGTTGAAAATTATCAACAGAATGCTGATTAGCGCCGTTTTATGTTCCGGTTATTAATAGGCGATAACGGCCGTTTGCGAGGCATTTCGCTTCAGATCGTAATAAATTGACATTTTTAGCGAAATTTCTGAATCTTTGTTGGTCGTCTGTTTTTTATGGCATGATAACATCATTTTCAACTTATTCGAGACCGGCATTGTGTCACTACTACTCTCTGGGAAAGTTTTCGATGACTTCAAAAAAAAATTAAACTGGATGGGTGCAATTATATAAATTTTTCGAACATCAGAGCCAATCGTAAGATATTCAGAAACTCTTTTAGTATATTAATACGAATGAAAAGAAACCGGTATTGTACAATAAATAAAAACAGGTTTATATTCCCTGCAATACATGGGAAAGGCAATACGACGTATAAAGTAAAGATCGCAGTATGCTTTGTCTTTCTTTTATTTTGTGATTGATTTAGTTTCGATTAAATCCAGAACGAAACTTCGTTGCTGGTGTGCAGGGTAAAATCACACTGAAATCTGCCTCCAGCATTATCTTTAATTTTTATTGTCCTTGTATTCATCCATTTCAGACAGAAAAAGAGGGTGATTTGATTCAAACTTTTTTGAAATTTGATTGTGGAGTGCCAGCTTCATATTTCTCAATGCCGCGTTTTGGTACGCGGGTATTAGCTTTGCACCGACAGTTTCACAAAGATCCGATTGATCACAATTTCCAATTTCGTTTTGTCTTCGATCGGGCTGAGTTTGTATTCGTCCCAATGGAAAGATGTGATAGAACCGCATTTCCATTGGGACGAATACAAACTCAGCCCGATTGAAGACAAAACGAAATTGGAAATTGTTATCAATTGATTCAAACTTATCAGAGCATATACCAATCTGTTGTTAAAAAGCAATATTTTAGATACATATTTAACTAACCGTATAACGGTGTACACTATATTTAAAAAACCCTAGGCAATTTTGTTAATTTTAAAAGTATATATCTACAAGCATTTCACTATTTGGTGTCTACTGATGTAATAAAATGGAGCAAAAGAAACTTCGGGCATTAGCATTTCAGTGGGGCCACTCTAGTAGCGTTTCAATATCTTTTTTATATTAATTGAATCAATTATTAAAAGGGGTTTTAAACAGAAACAGACGTACTACGGGCCAGAAAAGAAAACAGTCTACCTGAACATCTGATTTATTGGAGATGCAGTTTCCCGAATGGCACAAAAGAAAGTTGAAGCGGCATTAAAACGCACATTTAATGCAGCTAAATTACGAGTGTTATTTAGGGCAACACGCTTGCCTTTACCAGCAATCAAAGAGAAACAGTCGTTAATGTCGACATAAAATATTATTTACCAATATACATGCGCAAGTTGTCGATCAACTTACATAGGCCGATCGACCAGACGGTTAATTACTCAAATGAGAGAACATTGCAACTTAAGCGCCTGTTTTAAATAAAATGTAAAATACACGTCTGCAATTGCACACCACATCATCGAAACACCACGCGTATGTTCTCCAGACATAGCATGTAAAATAATTACTAAATGCAATAACAAAAGGGAGCTAACCACACATGAAGCCTTATGGATAAACATATTGCAGCCGAATTTATGCAAGCAGAAAAAACATGGTCGGGCATTGAGCTTAAACTGGAGATGACGCTCGCAATTGTTTGGTTTTTTTTTCATACTCTCTCTATTTTTACATATTTCTATCTTGCTTTGCCTTCCAATTTATACATAAAGTTATGTTCACTAGTAGATACTTGAGGAGATGATTAGATAGAAGCGTTTCTTGTATCCGATAAAATTTCTTTTTTGCACATGGGAGGGTTATATTGAATTTTTATTTTAGTTTGATTTCTGCAGTAAACTTATCTAATTGTTGTAGCGAATTGGGCTTTTGATTCATTCACCAATTTCTGTCATTTAAAAGAAACATGTTGCTCGACAGAAAGTAGATTAATTACCTCTTTCTCGTGTTGCGATACGAAATGTTTGTGTTCGCTGTATACTTGATTTTTCCAGATATTTCAATGGCAATGCTCACACACACACACACACCCAAACACACAGACGTAGCATACGCTTATCTAGTGAATAGTCATATGTTGCTAAATCGCTGTAACTTCACTGGGATGAGTGTACACGTGCAGTAGTTGATTACTCAATAAAAAACAAACTAGAATACATACAAAAAGGCATGGCGTGCGCTTATCTAGTGAGTCTACAGTATTTGTTATTAAATCACTGTGGCCCGTAGCCATAGAAATTTCGGCCTGACGACCGGCGGGCTCAAGTAAGTCAACCCGGGATTAGTAGCATGAACCTTGCCGGGCCATAAATGTACACAGCCATCATCCCGTTTCATGTTAAGCTTCGAGTTTGGTCTAACTGCACTGTAACTTTGTTAAATGTGTAGTGACGGAATGAGAGCAAGCGTTCCACACCTGAAGGGAAAGTTTCAGCTGCTGACGGAAACTTTGGCCACTGGCATCTTGAAAGATAGTGCTCATCAGCCTTGGTTGGCAGACTATCTAGGAGAAGGAAAACTCCGAATACAAACCATCACTAGGAATGGGCGACCTTGTGTTCTTTTACTGTCCATGTATAACCATGACAAGTACAACTTACAATAATTAAATACTGCATCGGCCATCGCGTAGTATAAAATGGGTCGCCTTATCTACTGAGTCGCGCAGGGTGGATAAGCGAAATCGGGCTACTGCAGGAAACTTTATCTCCGATTCTGCCTCTTTTCCTTCTCCTTCCTTATCTCAATCAAACAATAACACTTTTAGATACTATTAATATGGTTGGTTTAGATCAGAACACTGAGCCCAATACCAGGTTGCCAAATATCGAAAATGATTCTAGTAGACGATCATTCATTAAACCTAGGTTAGGTTTCAACGTAGGCGCATTTAATGTGCGAACATTAAAACTACTTGGACAGAAAGAATCTCTTGCTCGTACGTTGGATAAATTGGAAATCGACATATGTTGCCTATTTAAAGCCAGAATACAGGACACTACGTGCATTACAGAACTGGTTGCACCATCCCTATCTACGCGTTATTGGCTTCGAACATCTGGTTCCACAGAGTTCTCTCAAGCCGGTAAAGGGGGCGTTGGTATTGTCCTTAGCGCATGAGCTGCAGCTTGCTTAATTGATTGGATCCCTGTAAATAGTCGACTATGTGCGGCACGGTTAAATACATCTACTAAAATCAAAGCAGTAGCGATCTTGTTGCAGATGTCTAGTAGAATCATCTTCATAACTTTCTTTTCTTAGTAGGACAAAGTTAGCTGCGAGGTTTGGTTTGTCTATGACGTGATACAGTGAAATCCGCAAGGAAGCTATATTGCTGATGTCGCCTTGCCCGAATGCTAACTTGGCAATAATGGTGTTGTGGAGAGGTTTAGTTTGCCTAATTTCTGTGAGCTATCCTGATAAATTTACTCATAGTAGCAAGGTAATCCTTCTCTCTCTGCCTCTCTCTCTCTCTCTCTCTCTCTCGCAAATCTCACTAATAATTTGTCTAAATTCACATATATATTTTAACTCCTTATGGTTATATGGCAGTGAAACATTAGTCACTTTTGACGTTTGTATGGCTGGACATGATGATGATGGTGATTAAATCACTGTAATCTCACTTGGATTGGTTTACACATGCAGACAAATACACAAACAAATTTTGACATACACTGACCTAGTAAAAAACAAATTATGATTAAGAGATCTAACAACAAGTATAAATGGGACAGTTTAAACTAATTTTTTCTACTTGACATTGATTGTCAAATCGTTTGTGTGCTGTGCTTTCCATTGAAAAACACCTCCATATCCGGAGGCTGAAATATCTGGAAAAAATCAGGTAGACAACGGATGCGAACATCTCGTATCGCAATACGAGAAAAAGGTAATTTCTGTCATTTAGAGATATGACTATTCCTTTTAGTATAAATAAATTATTCTGTTCCGCTGATTGCTCTCGTCACAATCTGCGTCATTATGTCTGACCTATTAGAGAAGCTTTGAGGTAAAGTAGCAGAGCAACTTCATTAGTACTGGGTCAGAATTTCAACTAGTTTGTGATGATTTTACTTTTACCTTGTTTATCAGGTCTTCGGTGAGTTAAGGGAAACGGATAGGTTTATGCAGCTATAAAATATTTATGTAGATTATTGACGAAATTTGTTTATTTTTATGAAGTAAACTTTGGCACAGAAGTTAAAAGTTTTATTTTCTTGAAATTTACGCAACATGAAACAAATGCAACCAAAAAACAATGTATTTGTGAACGATTTTGTTGAATCAATAAACTTAAAATCGTGTAACTGTTTGCTTTTTGTAGCGGAATTCTTTCAGTCACTTCCTAAATGCGCACACTAAAAGCTGCTTTGTTATATTATCATATTTAACGTCAGTGCTTGTAGGGTGGTTATTTTTCAAATAAAAAACATATTACCCGATATGAATTTGGAAAACATTCAAAATGCCATAGTTGCGATTTGGTTTCATCTGGTCAACTGATTTTTTGGAGAAATAAGCCATAGAATTAATTTTGTTAGAACAGAAATTGAGTTCACATAAAAAAAGTTCGAGAAATATACTTTAGTCCAAACTGTTCAAAAAAGTGGAAGCGTTAAATAAGCACAGTGTTACATTTGGCTTGGAAAACCTCAAGGTGATGACAGTGCACGAACAAATTGTTTATGCTTGCATAACGCTGGACAGCGTCGATTTATTGAAATCGCTTTCATATAAGGAAAAATATTTAAATTCTCACTGGACGTACATGTAACACCAACCTTATTTTGCGAAAATCAAGTTGGTATGTTCACCGATAATATTGGATTCGGTCTACCACTGCGTATGCCTACATGTGACTGTCTACGGGAACAATACCGATTATAGATAACAAAATATGCAGATTGCAGTGGAATTTTATCTTTCGCATTAGGTCACGTTTATTTTTTGAACATAGTGAACTGATTTATTTTTGTGTACTATTTACGTGTTCTGTTTTTATATGTAAGCAAATTTGTTTGATTTATTCTTCGGGTAAATTAATTGATATAATCGAGCGAATGTGCTATTTAGTCAGTCTCAATTTATTTTTTAAACTCATGGTGTAATAAATGTTTCGTGTGTCTGAGGAGTAACTATCTTTTCATCGCTTTTAAAATCATTGTATCAGCATTAAAATAATGAACTGATGCTGCCCTGTCACACACCCATGTTAATCTGTTAGCGTAGAGGGATTTGTGATGGAATGATGGTGGATCTAGCCAGGGTGGAAACACCTAACTAGACAATACGCAATCTAGGCCATATACCTCTGAACAAAATATGCATTGGGTCATGTAAATAGTAGTATCTACCACGAGCATATTGCCCCATGTTATAAGACGAGCCAGTTCTGCACTACCTAATTTGATTGTCACTTACTTCAGTTGTTTTTGTCACTTCGCAATCTATTCTCTTGCGTTGAACACTAATCTGGCGTTTGCTGATAATATAGCGTTATACTGTAGGCATACCCAAGACGTTACAATCCTATCGCAACTGTTGCAGCCTTATTCTGCGTTCTAACAAAGAGCACCAATTGTTAATTAGCAAATATGTATGCAGAAATATTTATTCGTTGTTGTTGTTGTTAGCCCTTGTTTCTCAGACAAATCGAATAATTGTTCGGTAGCATTTTTGCATCGATTTTGGAAAATTTTCGTGCAATTTAAGCATTTTATTGGCCTATCAGTTTTATTAATTTTAGTAGCGAAAAGGCTCTGCTTAAATTGGCAGTACAGGCGGTTTAATAATAGAATTAGTGACAGTTAATTAGATTATTGGCTTCTAATTCATGTGTATGATGATCCTTGGTCATTACAGTAGGTTGGCTGATAGTACTAATGGTGGCAAAGTTTAGCTATTTAAAATCTACACGCTCAAAACAAATAACTAGACAGAATTGCATTAATAAATTTTGCAATACAAAATATTTTCCTACAGTATTTTAATTTTTATTTGAAGAAGGAAATGTATATTCGTGTCAAAAGTGTTTTTCGAAAAATAATTCACATATAAGCAGTGATTGTACTATATTTGTGCATTCTATTTTTTATTCAAAAATGGGTGCTTTTATTATATGATAGCGCCAAGTAAATCCTATTTGAATCATTTTCGTCGTCTGTAAGTCTTTTATCTGTTTTTAGGTGTGTTGAAATGTATTTATATGTGCCACATATATACGCAATGTTCTGTTTTGATATTTGGACTGGATAATCTACCATGTCTGGTCTAGCAGTCCTTTTTCTATATCGCTGAGAAATGGGTGATACGGATCTCAGTTGTTGTCGCCTGAAAAGCTGTCCTAACTGATACTTACGCTCTGATTGGCTTAGATCACGGTGGGATGAGCACCAGACGGCATTAATCAGAAAAAAATGTACGAGCCGACCACCATTGGATGTGCCATCACCGCTACACCTAGTTAGGAGACGCCTTTTGCGTTGACTAGGACAGTCACAGAAGACCACTTTCATGTCCTTTTCGTCAGACCAAATGATAAACTCCGGTCGATGGCTAGATCAGCAGATACGTATGATCAGCCATCTAATCACATAGTATCGGCTATTTGCTTACAACGCACCTTACTCTCACTAACAAAGATAAACTTTTATAGGTAAAACTCCATAATCTATGAGTTAACATGATATATTTTTGATGCCTGTTTAATCCTTTCTTATTGGCGTAGGCTCTTCTGGAACTCACTGCTCGGGAGACCGAAATCCCCACTTTGTTTAACACACTTCTGCCTCTATAATATATTTTATCTGATTACTATGGAAATTGATAGAGATACGGATCCACGTATTTACAGTCAGTGTCTCTGATCATATTTTTTTCGCTTATGAGAGAATCTATGATTAATGCTGGTTTCAATTGGATGCACTTAATTTTTAACAATTTGTGCATAATATTTTAAATTATTTTAGTCCGTTAATCTTTTTGTTTTTAAACTGTATATGGTTTTAGGTCAAACATTTCTTAAAGGGCGAGCTGTTGCCGGCACTGTATCAGGCAGGAGACTTGGTTAGTTTCTTATACCAGTTTTATTGCATGACGAAGACGGAAAAAGAAGTTTTATGGTTATTGTAGACAAATGAGTGCTGCTTTTCAGATAGGACGTAAGGCCAAGTGATACTTGACACCACTTTCACAATAATCCACATTTCGCTTTAACCTCCACGAAGCCCGTTTATATGTACAAGGCAGTCAGCTGCCGTAAAATCATGTTTTAAGTGCATGTTACTGGTATCAACTACACAAAGTATCATAATAGATGCAATTCATCCAATTGACATGGTTTCATCTTTATTGGGTATTCCTCAGTAGTAATTAGAATTAATGTGATTAGACATAGAAATCCTCGAGTATTTAGTCCTTAATCATACAAATATTCTTTTTCGTCACCAGAGCCGTTTAAAGCAATTTTTTATTATATATATATATATATATATATATATATATATATATATATATATTCCTTGTACAAATTATGTAAAATCATCTGCTGAAACATTTTTTTATTTGGCACGTTGCAGTAACTGCTCTAATTATAGGAAAGAAACTTTGAACCTCTGCACAGTTTATTCATAACGTTACAACAAGTTCGCAATTCCATAGGAGATGTGAATTAAATTAAGCCTTTTATTTTATATAAAATTATATATCAATCGAAAAATAAATTATTGTAAATTTGAAAATGACTTTCAAAGCGCGTCTTCCGATGTGCTGTGTATGATACTGTTTTATGACTCGAAACCAAATGTTCGAAGATTCTATCTTATACCACATTTATTCTGGTCATTAGTGAAGAGTGCTCGATAAGAACGGAACATTGTATAATATTTCAGTCGAATTTGCAAGTTGAAGATGTAGTCAATATATTCACGGGTGGGACGAGAGCCTCCTAGTTTTGGACACGTTATTGCATTGCTCTCGGATTCTAGGCGATCAAATAGGTATGTTGCAGATATCATTAAAACAGTGTTAACAGGATGATTTGACAAAAAATCTCACACATCTTAAAAAACACAGTTTTCTGGATCTGGAACTATCATAGTCAATTAAAAAAAGAGCACTGATTCTAAAATGAAGCAGAATGGTGTATTTAGAGGGCGCAGCTGAAAAATGCCTCGGGCTTTATAAACTTCACTAAAGAATCTGTCGTCTTTAGCGGCTTTCTCTAACTTCAACGATGTTATTATTATGAGGAATGCTTCTTGCCTTACTATGTCGTAGGTAACGTAATATTTTTCTAGTGGAATTTCTGCGTTGACCGAGTGTGTGATTGTAGAACGTTTGAGCATCCGAAAGAATTGCTATCTCCATTTGGGTATCTTCCCGACGGGGTTTGCGTTTAGCTGATTCGTTCCATTACTCAAAAGATGTAGCTTACTCTGATGTTTGTTTCAGAGACATATTTTTCAATATGGCCTTCGGTCACTTTGGCTTCACGCTGTAACCGGATTTATTCGAGTAAATTCGTAAGGTGCACTTGTTGAGCCAACTGGGAGAGGTGCTACATATCTGCAAAGATCTAGTTCTTTAGTTGCGTGCTGTTGAACCAAGTACAGAATGGATGGTTTTTTGCTTAGTAGCTATCTTTTGCCATAAGAATTCCAATGTATTTCTTTTCCTAGTTGTGCCAGCGGTTAATTTGTCAATGAATTTTGCCTTGAACAATAAATTCAATGTGATTCACATTTAGGTCAATATTATTCCAAACTCCAGCGTTAAGTCGACTAGAACGAATTTTTCCAGTCCGTTTTTCTAGGGAAAGACATTGGGTTGTGTATACTGATACAATATCTGATCTACCGTTATTTCTATGAGGCGGCTGAACACAAACGAATTAATATATTATCCGACCGAGGACAAGTGCTATCATTTGTTTACTACGTATTTAATGCCTTTTTGGGTGCTAGAAGCGTTTAATTCAGATGCATGTAGGTTAAATTGGCAAGTCTCTAGTCATTCTAAAACTCGCCCAGATTGGGTTGGGTAGTATTGTCCACGGCGCCGATATAGATGTTTCAGTCTCCGGCTAGCACCGTAAAACGACGTCTCAGTTTATTATTAATACGATTGTTTCCTTTGTGGTAAATATCAGCCTTCGTTATGGTGTCAGCTAATAACGTTACATTGTAGGTTGGCAATAACGTGGAGAAAAACGGATGTTCTGCGATTCTGCAGGGCGATTTTTGTAGAACTGTTAATTAGTTACAACACCATGTATGCTAAGTGATGTTGATTCTGATCCAGGTAATAATAATGCGTCACTGAAACACGATTTCGACTTGATAGTTGTGTAGTGTGCGTAGGATTAGAGCTTCAGTTCCGACGTCAAAAATAGCTTTGAAATTAAAGCAGCCAATAATATCTAATATTCAGTCTTGGAGAGTTCCATTAGCATATTTGTCATCCAAAGTCGCCTACCAGGAACGCCGCAGAGGAATGGAATTTTAAATTATGAGTTGCTTAACATACCGTTTTTTGTAATATTGTGAGTTTAACGTCCTTAGTATCACTTGAGCTTTTGGTCCATGATATATAAAGCATTTTATCAGTCTAGTTAGTTATGCAAGGCAGAAGTAAATTGATTTATTTCTGAAGCATGTTCCGCTTTATATACTGTTTAAAGTTGTAAGCACCATCTGCCAAAAGCGTCTGGTTTTAATTTCCACCGAATATCCTCGCCCTTCCTCTTTAATAAAGCAGGTCCGCCATATGCAATCCCGGAGCTACAATTATGGTTTAAGAGGATGTTTGAGACATACCATGGACGTTTTAAGAGTTCCACCCGTGATACCAGTGTGACAAATTTTCGTACACATTTTTGATGCTTTCGTGTGCCCTTTCATTAATGACGGTGACGTTTGTATCCTGCTTTATGCACGTGAATGTCTTTTGTTCCCCTGATGATTTTTAGAACTCGCTGATGACGGAGTCCGGGGAGACGCAACACCGACGAGAAGAAACGGTACGTATGTACGAAGCAATGAAGGAAGCGCTCAATATTATAGGAGAGGTCTCTATGAGTACTGTCTCAACGCCGACTCCGCCACCAGTTCGCGACGATTGGCTAACAGTTGTAAGTTTATTCTTTTAAATGCAGCTTAAGTTAGGACTCTGCTGCTATGAGTAAAAAATAGTCTATTAAGTTATGTTTCATTCGGAAATTGATTTTGTTGCCCATGCTGAAAAGGTAATTATACGTCGTTTATTGAGATCAAGTTTGCGGTCTTGAGATAAACACCAGCCACCTTTTGTTTAATCACGCACAACTTTACTCTGGTTGCTTTTGCGGTCTAAGAACTAGACGAACAACTTCAATGAATTTTTCAAACCAATTTTAATGTTGAAAAAGATAAATAGCCCTTTTGATATTCTGAATGATATTCATTCTTACACCTATCTTTAGTTAATTGTTAGACACGTTCATCAACTAAGAACTTAGGAAAAATTACTTTTCGGTATCTGAACCTATTCAATATGCAAACACTTGCGAAAATCTGAGTTTTGGCTATACCGGGTCGTTTGCCACCACCAGCACCCCCGGGAATGACAGCATCTGGTGGTTTATCTCCAGGGAGCGGTGGCAACCTTCCATCGCCTCTAGTACCGCAGTAAGTTTGTCTCGTTAATTTTATATCTTCTAAACTTCACTTTGT